>JAVTVY010047370.1:0-248966 GCA_036873755.1 Hanleya hanleyi | reverse complement strand
GGTGAAAACATCGTTTCCTGGTCAAATCCAGTGTATCAAAAGGGTGAGTAAAAAGGCTCTTTTGAATAAGCGTTGTCATGATGTTATAGCGACGGATTTTTGTTTTTGTTTTTTTGAAAGGATGTGTCACGTTTACATATAAGATTGTTCCTTTGTATGTGACGGTAAACAATCCATTTTTGTAATCTAAAACTCTACAGCATCAGATTATTCTTGAAGTTTACATACTGAAAATATCTCAACCTCGAAAATATCGCGATAGTCAGTTGCATAAACTGAATTTGTGGTTGATTAAAATATACTTCCTGGGCTACTTTTGAATTTTTGAGGCATATATCATGGAGAAGGTCTTACTCTTGTAACAAAAAATGACACATCAAACCAAGACCAATCCTGGTTAGAAGTATTCAAACTTCTTTATATATTTTGTGAAAATATCGTCGAAAAACTCAGATCAAGGATTGAAAAAAAGCTTCAAAAACCGTCACACAAAAAGGAGCCTTCTCTGTGTAAACATCTCTTATTCTTTCTGTGTTTGTATACTTCATCCACACGAAGACTGCTTAGTAAATCCAAAATTACTATTAGAGGTGGAATAAGAGGTTTCTTTGAGATAGGAATTGCCACACAATGGAGAAGGAAAACGCAAAAAACTCACAATTTTCTTAAGAATATACGTTGATATGGGTTCATATTACAAAAGTTAGACTCTTAAAGAAATATAACCAACTATTTTACTGTCGTTGAGGGCGGTAACCTATTATTTATATTAAAATTTGTGAAGCCGTGTTTCCGCTTTGAGGTCGATGTGGGCGCCGATATGTTGCCTGTGGGATGACGTGACTGATGACGTCAGCATTCAGGGCAACGTCACGCCTAACACTTGATCCAGGGACCTTCCCCGTTCCAACTACGGACATTTGAATTACTCTGCGTCCAACTTTTAAGGGAGTAGAGGACGTTCATTTCTAGAGGTGGAATGTTTTTTTTTAATTTCAGCATTTTTTCAGCAGGTTAAGAGAAGATGATCCATGAAAAAAAAATGGAGGGTAAAAAAATATGTTAGCCAAATGTATGTATACCACTTAAAAGCCATAACATTGAATGCATGGGGAAATTTGAATTTTTTTTTGCTTGATGCTCAATAAATCAAATTTCCCAAAGTCAAATTATCTCCATTTTGTTATATAATACTAAGCACTTATAGTTCTTGTTGAATATGTAATAAAATCAGGGGGACACCATGCTTTCTTAGAAAATATTAGCAGTATAACAGATAAAGTAAGCGTTTTCAATCATATTTCCAGGAGGTGGTAGGAGTGGGAAATCGGGGTGGTAGTAGGGAATATTATTGGAGGTTGATTTATAAGCCATTTACAAGTTTCCTTCTTGTTGAAAGTAACTAAGATTGAGTTTTGGGGGATTTCAGAGGCGTATTTTTCAACCTCGGGAGCAGTGTACGCCTTCCAACCGTTGAATCTAAAATGTCAACTTTTTGGTCAGTCCTATCACACTATCAAACCACCAGTAAATCGTAAAGTTAGTGCGACGGCACTGTAGCTCATCTGGCTGTAACTGGAGAAAGTAGCTGTGACAAATTTTTACTGAAGAACTGCAATAGATGAGTTTCTAGTTTGTGTTGTCCCCCCCCCCCCCGAACACTAAATGATCCATGCAGTAATTTCCTGAGAATTCACGATAACAAAATTTCATGGGGAAATTCAAGATGGCCACCTGGAGGCCATATTGGATTTTCAAATTGGACCAGAAAAGTTATCTTGCGCAACTTGACCCCAAGGGGAACCTGTGTATCAAATTTGAGAAAGATCAATGCAGTAGTTCTTGACAAGTCGCGATAATAAATCTTCATGAGGAAATCCAAGATGGCTACCTGGTGGCCATATTGGATTTCCGAATCAAATAACAAAAGGTATCTTGCACAACTAGACCCCAAGGGGAACCTGGGTACCAAATTTGAGAAAGATCTATGCAGTTGTTTTTGAGAAATAGCGATAACAATGTTTCGTAAGGAAATCCAAGATGGCGGCCTGGTGGCCATATTGGATCTGTGAATCAGAGCACAAAAGGTATCTTGCACAACTAGATCCCAAGGGGAACCTGTGAACCAAATTTGAGAAAGATCTATGCAGTTGTTTTTGAGAAATAGCGATAACAATGTTTCGTCAGGAAATTCAAGATGGCCGCCTGCTGGCCATATTGGATTTCTGAATCAGACCACAAAAGGTATCTTGCACAACTAGACCCCAAGGGGAACCTGTGTATCAAATTTGAGAAAGATCAATGCAGTAGTTCTTGAGAAATCGCGATAATAAATCTTCATAGGAAATCCAAGATGGCTACCTGGGCGGCCATATTGGATTTCCGAATCAAATAACAAAAGGTATCCTGCACAACTAGACCCCAAGGGGAACCTGGGTACCAAATTTGAGAAAAATCCATGCAATACTTCCTGAGAAATCACGATAACAAAGTTTCATAGGGAAATCCAAGATGGCGGCCTGGTGGCCATATTGGATTTTTGAATCAGAGCAGAAAGGGTATTCCGCACAACTAGACCCCAAGGGGAACCTGTTTACTAAATTTGAGAAAGATCCATGCAGTAGTTCCTGAGAAATCGCAATAACAATGTTTCATGGAGAAATCCAAGATGGCCGCCTGTTGGCTATATTGGATTTTTGAATCAGACCACAAATGGTATCTTGTACAACTAGACCCCAAGGGGAACCTGTGTACCAAATTTGAGAAAGATTCATACAATAGTTCCTGAGAAATCACGATAACAATGTTTCATCTGGAAATCCAGGATGGCCACCTGGTGGCCATATTGGATTTTTGAATCACACCACAAAAGGTATCTTGCACAACTAGACCCCAAGGGGAACCTGTGTACCAAATTTGAGAAAGATCTATCAGTTATTTCTGAGAAATCGCGATAACAATGTTTCGTCAGGAAATTCAAGATGGCCGCCTGGTGGCCATATTGGATTTCTGAATCACACCACAAAATGTATCTTGCACAACTAGACCCCAAGGGCAACTTGTGTACCAAATTTGAAAAAGATCCATGCAGTAGCTCCGGAGAAATCGCGATAACAAAATTTCATGGGGAAATCCAAGATGGCCGCCTGGCGGCCATATTTAAACTCGTATCGACACGGCATGAACAAATTCTGGTGTGCTCATTGAGGGGAACATGCATGCCAAGTTTCAGCTTAATCGGTCAAGCGGTTTCAGAGAAGAAGATGTTGACACACGACGACGACACACGACGGAGGACGGACGACGGACAATCAGACCATGACATAAGCCCATCGGGCCTTCGGCCCAGATGAGCTAAATAGGGTTCTTTCGTGTCTTTTTGTTGATTTTCATCCCATTTTGAGATGTCTGGGTAGTTTTGTTCGGAAATTCCGCTTGTTTTGAAAAATTCAACAAATCCCCATGTAGCCCCATAAGAGCAGCGAAATGAACGTCCTCTACTCCCTTAATTCAAAGAAAAAACTGGCGCGAAAAATTCCACTGGGGTAATTGCTTAAAGGAAAGGGGTTTAGGTTATTTCGGCCCACTGGAGAATTTCTTCCTCAAGATTTTCAACTGAGACTTGCCCGATTCAATTTGGCTCAAATTTGAAGCTGAGCATTGAACTAAAAGAGTGTCCTCTGCAATTGTGCAGGGATTTGAGTTGAACGACGATGCTTCTGAGATTGTAAACATTTTCATGATCACACTTGAGCTATTAAAATCAAATAGAACGTCTGTGGATTCAATGGGTTCCTTCTCAAACAAATTATCGGCATGACCAACACGATCAACCTTAAATCTCCATGACGTCGTGACGTTTTTAGATGAGCATACACTCACTTCCGCTCATCTAAAAACGTCAGGCAGTGGTGCAATGGCGGCGCCCAGCGCAACAAAATATTCAATATTTATTTTATTTTACATTCTATCAACATAAGTTTTATATAATAAGGTATGGAATACGATTGTTCATAAATATAGTCACAATCAGAAATAAGGTAAGTACTCCTTTAATACAGCGCCATGAGGACCATTTTGAAATATACCTATGATGCCTTACCTCAAGGGTTACGCACATTTCCAACAAATGACTTCAGTGTAATCAGCTGTCAAGTAATAAAGTTCTGGGTCTTAATTTCAGTGAGTAAATTTAAGCAATAGTGGAAGTTCAAAAGAAGAGCGCTCACATTCCCCACCCGGCCCTTCTCTCTCAACCCAGTCAAGTTAGGATTAAGGTTACTGTATCGGGTCCCAGTTGCATACGTGTACGTATCACAATTTTGCTTTTGTATCTGTAAAAACTATACATTTTCTGAAAGCCCTTTATTCAACCCTTTATTCAAACCCTTTATTCAAGGAATTTAGATAAATAAATAACTTTCTCGAATTTATTACAAGAATCGATTCATTTAAAGATAAATGATGTCATTTAGAAAAGTCTAGTCCTCAAAATCACGCGCTAAAATCACGCGCTCTCTGTTTTCGTCAAACAAACTTGCTTTTTTGGAATAATGCACTTTACTATTTGAATAAAAATAGGTTGCCTCAGTCTTTTTAGTTATGGCCTAGAAGTTATTTTATCATCGTGCAAAGTTGAAAGATTGAATAATCTACAAAAACTCGACCCCTCTCCACTAAATCATAAATAATTCATTAACAGGGCCGATCTTATAAAATTTGAGGCAGTGTTTTGAGGATCTACATGATTGGAATATTGTGTCCAAAGTTCATGTTTGTACATCAAATAACAAGAGAGAAATTAGAACGGGAAATACCATTTTTTGGCGAAAAACTAAACGGACAAAACGGCAAAAAACCAATCAGCACTACTGCACCACGAATGGCTTGAGTTTAGAAAGTCATGTTTTTTTACTACAGTGCACTAATTTTCATAATTTCTTATTCCCCTCAACTTGTAGGTTTGACTGTGTACCCTGGTATAAGACAAAAAAAAAATGAGATTTTGAAGCTTCGACCCGATACAGTAACCTTAAAGAATTGCCCGATTAAGTGGTTTTCATTAATAATGAATACGACTTTCTAGCACAATGAATTCTCATGCAAAATGGGAAATATGCCTTGTACAAATTTTATTCCATTCTTGCGATTTTATACGTTTCGGAAAATAATGAGGGTAATGGGGTAGGGGAAAATTAACTGACAAATGATGCATACTGTTCGTCAACTTTCTCCATACATTTGCACACAGACGTGGGGTCAAATTCAAGTACTGATGTTTGGGTAACTCAGCGAATATGACACTGACCAATTGGCGCTACAATGTTCACTTTCTGGAGTAGTATGATTCACAAAGTTTCACACTTTTCTTGCTGGTCTATACAGTGAAAGTTATTGAATAGATTTTTTGTAGTGGTAAGTTCGGTATTGGTGGAGTGATTTCTCCCCTCTACGCGTTAGTTCAAGATTTCAATCACATGCAGAGTGTATCCTGGATAGGAGTTTTGCAGCTGACATGCACTGTTCGAAGTTATTCTTTATTTTTTTTTAGGAGTTTGAAAAGAACATAATTCTGTTGACACCCGCAGGTGGATTTACCAATTGATGTTTAACTTTTAGGACATAAATCATTATATCGAAAAGAGGTCACGTGATCTCATTTACATAAATGTGACACCACGTGACATTTTTTACATAAAACGCGCTTTGTGATAGTTGGAAACGCTCAGTAGGCCGCGAATGTGTTCATTTGTTCGGGTTTCCGAATACGGGGTAACTCTTTGGGCGACGGAGGAAGAGAAGTGCATTTGACAAAAGTTCGCGGGAAATGTGCAGACGACATGGTTTCATTTGTTTGTGTTTATGCATTCATTGTTTTTGTCTGTTTCTTTTTTGTTGCTTATTCTGTATTATAGGACTTGATGGTTTCATTTGTATTCTTCTTTCATTTGTATTCTACCATTTGTGGTGTTTTTTTTGTATTCTTCATTCTTATTTATTTTGTCTGTGCTCTGTTATTTCATTTGCATAATCTCTGTTATCGGCACTCTTACGTGGTTTTTGGTATCATATAGCTTCATTGTTTCATTTGTGTTTTGATTTGTATTGATTGTATTTCTTTGAACTTCATTATTTATACCAACAAATAGGCCTATACCGTACAGGAAATAGGTAAATGTAGAATGTTTAAGGATACGGTATGTACAATAAAAACACTCTGGATATCCATATCATGGATATAGCCTGATATAGCCTCTGCGGAACAGAAAGTGCGTGTTTGGCGAGCTCTCCTGTTAAGGAGGTGAAATTGTAACCTAATGAATATGTATGAATGGTGACGTCAAATTAATGAATATGCATGATATGGAGAAGAGTGACGGCGAGGAGCACTATCATTCGAAGATCTGGGGAATTGCCTCTTCCCGCGACCTCTCAATGCGGTCCTCTCAATGCTACGCGCCAAAAATAAACGGCTCGAGAAGTGTATGTATAAAAACTCGGACTTCAACCTAAAATCGGATCTCCGGATCAATTATTTTTCTTTCATGAGAATACTATCAATTCTCACTTAGAATACTGAACTGTTTGAAGAATAAAATAATTCTTGTCGTTTGTAAGGACAGTAATTAGTCTTAATTAAACTTGTCAAGATACTTCTAATTTTTGAGTCCGCTTCCGGATTTTTGCAGTTTCGATTCCGATTTTTTTGCAAATCGGCAATTCATCTGGCCTTTGCTAGGGTTCAGTTTTCGTGGATTCATCTCTGCGTGAACTCTGTTACTAAACTGATCAAGTCTATGTTGTCTAAAGAGTATCACTGCGAAGCAAAGACCCAGAAGGAAGAAATATTTGAATACTTGGGCTACATCAATGTTTAAAACTGCTGCTAATTTCACAAGACTCTATAACTTCCGCGACTTTGAATGGAAATCCAAATGTTGAATACAACAACAACAACATGCCGAATACCCGTCCCATGTTAGAAACTGTGGAAAGTTTTGTTTCCTTTAACTTATTCCAATTTAAGGACTTTGTTTCTTTTGCAAAAGCCATGTGATAGAGGTCTGGTGTAATAATTTTATTAATTTCATTTATTTAGAGTTTGCCTTTCCAAAAATAAATAAATAAACAAAAAAATAAATCACTGAGTTATTTTATTTTTTTTTTTACTCCAAAGAAAGGTAAGGTAATATTTTTTCAAAGGATAATCCTTAAAGTATTAATGAACTAATGAGAACAAAAGTGTAACAATAGTGAGAAACGAGCGTACCGGTAGTGAAAATGATAAGTACTGATTACGGTTCATGTTAGTTTGGTGAGGTTCTGCTTGAGAAACTATAAGATAACATTTGTTCATAAGATTTTGACTTGTATAATATGTCTATTCTTGAGAGTTGAATTAAAACAGAACTTAATTGAACTTTCATTTGTTTATGTCATTTACATGTAGTGCATTTGGCTCTATTGGGGAACGCTGTATTTGATGCCATTGAAATTGTGCTCTCTTATATGTAATACATTATCTTACATTGCTATGTCCAATATGGCCTGGACCTGTGTAAATGTATATCCTATTATTGAAAAATAATCTTAAGTCCAATCCGTGTCAAAAATAATCAAAGTCCACAAACTCCGTGTCCTTCCGTGTCAACACGGAGAAATCTCCGTGTGGATATATTCAGCTTACACGGAAATTTTGCAGTTCCGTGTTGTTCCGTGTAAATTCCGTGTAGATCCGTGTGAATGCGGAGATTTGAGCTACGGGAACCCCAAACACCCCAAAATGCCCACTTTGGCTACTTTTCCTACTAATGACATCACCGATGACATCACAGATGACGTGGTCATACCTCAAGCCGTGGTCTACACCCCGAGGGCTTCACTTTGACACTTCACACGACGCATTTGGACCAGGGATGGTCCTTCAAACACACCCCACGCACCTCCAAAATTGTTGCTTTCTATACTATGACCAGACTGCGCATACGCAGAATGATGAAACCGGACTAGACACCAGCCCAATCCGACGCTACCCCAAGAGAACTTCAAAATAAGGCCTCATACAGTCCAATTGGTCCACTATGGGTCCATCTCGACCTCAAAACGTCCAATCAAATACACTTTTTCTACTGCGCATGTGCAGATAGATGCTATTCCTATCCTATTCCAATTAGACCACTAGGGGTCCACCTAGAGTGAGTGAATAGAATTTAACGTCGCTTTCAACAATATTTCAGCTATATCACGACGAAGCAACTAAGCACCACCCAGCCCAGTTGTGTTCCTGCTACTTCAAAGAAGAGATCTTTGAAGCAGCATGGAACCAGACACCCTCCATCCACCCTATAAACATGGAGGACAGCGCACAAGACACAGACAGGACGCTTACATGGTGCAATAAAGACAAGTGATATTACAGTGCTAGACACCACATTATCAAGTTCCTGTTGCTTCTCAGCAAAATGCATTGAAGCAACAGGAACCTGAACCCACCCAACCACCCGCGGGTCCACCTAGACCTCAAAACACCGACCCCAGCGCTACTTGCTCAATGCGCATGCGCACAGTGACTTCTTCTACTACATGGCGAGACGAGAAAAACAAGATGCCACAACCCATACCGCAAATGTCCATGAGTGGGTTTCCCATCAGGTTGAACATTGTCCTCTGAGCCAGTATATGAGCCTATCCAGACCTACCTGAAATTTTCAGAAAATTTCACCGCTTGGCTTCGAGACCGCTCCCATCGTGTTCACCATCGTGAAACAAAGAAAACATGATGCCACACCACATAGTAAAATCCACAAGAAAAAAAAGAGAAAAAAATGACCACCCCTATACCCCATACAGGCATTTCCCGGAAGGGACTACTTTCTGTCCGCGGAGGTTTCTCCCCGGAACCGCATCACCGCGGAGGAAGACATCCACAGGGGTCACTTTGGTGGAACTATATTGAACTTGACCTTGTCGCGTTGCATCATGGGATAGGGTGAGCCGTTGCAAAATTGGTAGTTTTTTTTTACAAAATTCAAGATGGCGGCCAAACTCTGGCAGAGGTCACTTTTCAATCTCCAGAACCTCACAAAAATGTGAGTCAATCGGGGTTTTCCCTACTACTACGAGATCAGTGAGAGCTCCTCTTTCATGCTTTCATTTTTTAGATGGAAAGGTAGAATACAGGAGCAGTCTTGGGCATTCCCATCTTGTTTTCCATTTTACGACGCGGAAAGCTGAATTGTCAAGTTTTACATGGATAAGGGGCAATTGTTCCCTTTTACACAGATGATTATGCAAACCTTACTGATATACAGTAGTTTTGTGGGTTCCGAATCGCGATGAGTTGTGGATCACTTTCCTGATGAACGTCTTATATTTCTTGCAATAAAGCATCTGTGTAAAGCTTTTCTAGTTTTATTGGAACGTCTGATTCTGTGGACTCAAATAAATGTCAAACAACCAACCTGCGTTGTTTGTTCCTCGGTCAATTCGGCAAGGTAATGCTTCCAGTACTACGCAATGGCAAATTCACGCTGGGTCAAAAAACAAGTGTGATTTCTTCAGTGTTAAATCTACGGGAAAAAGATGGGTTTAAGCGATAATTTCAGTACTGGTATTTATTTCAGTGATAGAATCATATTAATGGTCAAACAAAATATCTAATGATTTGCGATAACCATTAACTCACCAGCTTTGTGACATAATGCAGCAGCAGAGATGTCAATTCCGGATCAACGAAATACGCGCTGTTTATTCTGTTTGATGACGTAATCGAAAATTGTGACATTGAAGACTTTGCACATAGACAAATGTCGGAGTGCAATGATATAGCTTTAGAATAATTTAAGTCACAGAACGGATCGATGGTCTTCACCCCCCCCCCCCCCCAAACACACACACCAAAGATTTCAAAATTTTCATCATTTGTGTTCATTGAGAACATATATCTATGTGTCCTCTCCTCTATGTTCTTTTGTCCAAATAGTCAGATGCTAAATGGATGTCCGATGTCCATTTAGAGTCTTTATTATATATCGTAATCTTGAGAGAAGCAACAGGAACTTGATAATGTGATGTCTAGCACTGTACTATCACTTGTCTTTATTGCACCATGTAAGCGTCCTGTCTGTGTTTTGTGTGCTGTCCTCAGTGTTTTTTTATAGGGTGGATGGAGGGTGTCTGGTTCCATGCTGCTTCAAAGATTCCTTCTTTGAAGTAGCAGGACCACAACTTGGCTGGGTGGTGCTTAGTTGGTTCGTCAATATATAGCTGAAATATTGTTGAAAGTGACGTTAAATTCTATTCATTCATTCATTGTAATCTTGAATATTCGAGTAGAATTCATGGGTACAACTTTCTTAAATTAAAATTTGAATTCCATGCAGTATAAGGGAGGAATCCATATCAGGTCCCATATATGGGGAAACATTTTCGACAGGTTTCTATTGAACCAGGTCCGTTAGGTTCAATCTTAAATGAATGGTCTCGTCCGTGTACAAATAATGAACTATCGAAATCCTGAGAGAATTAATTTAATTAGTGAGGATAATTGTCGTATATGGCATGGTCAGACAGATCAGGCCGTCCTTGTCCATGGAGAATTTCCGCCTCAGTAATGGCAATCCAACGAAGTCTAGGCATGTCATACATCATTTTTCTCCTACTGGGATATTGGTGATAGATGACCATTCAGGCTGATAAAAAAATTCTATTCTCGGTGGCTGTAACAACCGCTAGATGGCGTAATCTGCTTCTCACCAAAGTGATTCGCAACTGCCCGCGCTGGTGCACTGAGATGGACTTGATTTTCTCAATGATTCGCAGGCTCGATTAGAGAATTTTTTACATGCAATTATCGACGACAGATTTTCGTAGATAATAACACCAAGAACCACTCTCAACTCTTAACAAAACGAGCGCCAGTAGTCTAGATGTAAAAAGTGATTCGGAACTCCTCTATTAACTGTGGTTGGTTTCAGCCACCCCCTCCCTTCCCAGAGAACATTTCCTGGTGCTCCTGTCATCATGTGCATCTTGGATTTTATGGCATGTTCCGGTAGCGCTTGAACTAGTGATACAATGTGGCAAGTTTAAGCTTCGCAGCCTGAAGGATAAATGAAAACATCGAAGCTGTTGGGAGGCTAACTATTCTTCGAATAACAATATTGCCCCTCAGATGCCCTTTTTGGGGCCAGAGGACATCACAGAGCCCAGAGCAAAGGGCACCCCTTCTGATATTGTTCAATATGCCTCAAGTGATGGATGTGCCAAGTTTGGTGCTTTGGACCAGCGTGTCATGATCTCTGCAAAATATGGCCCTAAGCCACCTCATTAAATAGTGGTACCATGATGAGTAAAATGATGTATAGTGTTCAATTTTGCTATTGATCGATCGGTTTGGCGGCCATGTTGGATTGACCCAAAGGTCACTGTGACCTCAAAATAGGGAAATCATTAAAAACCACATTTTATCCGTGTCAGTAGATACACGAGGGGGAGATGATGTATCAAAATTGAAGTCAAGGTCAAGGCCCAAGATCACTGTGACCATAAAATCAGAAAATCGTTGAAAATCACAATTTCTTGTGTCAGTTAATACATAAGGGAGAGAATGTGTGACATAACAAAATTGAACTTCGAATAAATGAAGTATTTACTCAGAGCAAAATACTCAGAGCATAAGACCACTAATTCAAGATGCTGTTATTAAGATACCATAAGACACAAGGCATACAAAATACTCAGAGCATAAGTCAAGATAATATACTATATGCTAACTGAAAAATCTCGTTTGTACGTGATATTTCATTTTGGCACTCCAAACCGCATCTCATTGCTCCAAAATCTCATTAAACCGCGCCAGGTCCTTTTCATTATAAATTTAAGACTGAACTGTTACTTTTTGAACAAATCCACTACATTTATACTGTTCCTGTCAAATGGATATCTTCGCTACAGATGTTATTAAATGGTATGCCTTTTTCAGCCTGCAACTTTTTTAGCTTGCTCAATCTAGAATTTCCCGGGTTGGTTGGGTTTATAAATACATGTAGTTGAAAAAATAATTCGAGCAAAAAACTTGTCTTTTGTTTTATAGGTGTGTTCTGTAATTACAATATCCAAGAAGTATGCACCTGAATCACAATAACGTGTTGGTTCATTAATAAGTCGTCTTCACAAGTCCTGGTAAATCCTAAATCCTCGTAGAGGGTTTACATCGACATGTTTGGTTTCGAATGATTTCTTGAGTTGATGCCTCTATTATACAATCTCGTACATTTCATCCCCCGCTCATGTTTTGAATTAGCATTGCGGTTTTTGCTTTGACTGTCGATGTGATTCCAGCATGACATCAAAGTAGTTTGGCCAGCGATGAAATTCAAATCTGTCACATCTCATACCATGCAGCAGATTGGCCTAATCAGCTAGCTTAGCGCATTCACTGATTGGTTTGATTTAGAGGAAACCCCTTGATCTATTATATCCAGAACTGGTATGTTTAAAATGATCGTAAACCCTCAAGTAAAGTTTTCATCAAATGAAAAACCATTGGATACAGTGTACGAAAATATTTATTGTATTTTTTTACGATTTTATTACACAGAGTAAACTGCAAATAAAGCATGCTATTCTATGGTGGTCTGTTGCAATCATATTTAGGTCCAGTGACGTCACAACTGCCTTAATACATATATTTCAAACTGTGTATGCACTTTCCAATGCTTGATTCAAGCTTAAGGTGCGTATACTTTGAGTTTCAATACAGACTCACTGTTCCAGTGTGCATGTTTCACCAAAACTGGGGAAATTAAATACAAGATTCAAAATGACTTGACACTTATGAGTTACCATCTCCCCGATTTTGGTGAAACATGCACACTGGAACAGTGAGTCTGTGTTGAAACTCAGAGCACATGTATACACACCTTAACCCTACCTGGCCTTGGGTGGGGGGGGGGGGAACTTTCCGCCCCCTGTTGGTTTTTTGCTCGTATCTCCGGAACGACAAAAAATTGAGAGCTGAAACTCCGTGACTTTTGCGATTATCATATTGGGGTCATTTTGAGCCTATTTGCATGACCCCCCGAGCAGAGGATGATGGGTAAATTCAAAATGGCGGCCATGGAGGGGTACCAGAAAAGTGATGTTTTCGCCATATTTCTTCAAAAATTACACAAAAATTCAGCATGTTGATTCAACGCGGTTCTATGCATTTTACTGAAACCATATGTCTTAGCATCACCAAAAAACACCCCATGATTCCCCCCCCTCCCTCCTTTCCCCCATTAACCCTACCAATCCTGGGAGAGGGGGGGGGGGGCCAAAATGCCCCCCTACCAAACTTTCTGTGATATCTTCGGAACGCCAACAAATGGAGAGCTGAAACTTCGAGAAGTTATAGGTTATCATATTAGGGTCATTTTGAGCCTATTTGCATAACCACAGGAGCAGAGGATCATGGGTAAATTCAAAATGGCGGCCATGTGGGGTACCAGAAAAAATGATGTTTTCGTCATATTTCTTCAAAATTTTTGCTTTTCTGTATAGAAAAGTGGGTAAAACTTATTTTATTTCATATGAGATTATTATTTACTAATTTATCATGCAGTTTTTGCGAAGAAAAAACAAAAATAAAAAATTTCGAAGATTTTGACCCAAAATCATCCAAAAATGGTCTTTTTGAAAATGACGTCATCATGGTGGCCATCTTGGATTTTTTTTACATTTTCTTGTAGAGCTTGACCCAAAGATATAGTGTGGTAAGTTTCAGCCCTCTAGCCTTAGCGATAGCGAACCCCACACACACAGGCTGCGCTACAACCCAAATCGCCCAGGCCAGATAGGGTTAAGCTTGAATCAAGCATTGGAAAGTGCATACACAGTTTGAAATATATGTATTAACGTAGTGTGACGTCACTGGACCTAAATATGATTGCAACAGACCACCATAGAATACCATGCTTTATTTGCAGTTTACTCTGTGTAATAAAATCGTAAAAAATTACTATAAATATTTTTCCACACTGTTTGCAATTTTCTTTCATTTGATGGAAACTTTACTTGAGGGTTTACGATCACTTTAACTAAACAAGCCAGTTTATCGATCCTAACAGATCCTAACACATCGGCTCGCGAGATTGTAATAAGTTGGAAAAGATTATTATCTCGGACAAGATTAAAAAGATCACGCTTCAACTCGTTCGAAGAATGGTCAACAGACCATTCAATACAATGGTCATGTTGGTTTCAGGGCTTGATACGCTCATCCCATATACGTATGTGGGATGACGTATCCCAGCCGTTTTTATCGTATGAGTTTTAAACTGTTTTATAAGGGAAATAGATGAACTAGCACCAATATACTCGTGGATGCGCAACTAGCATACTGTTATACATACTATTAACACTTTAACGTCAAAATATATTGTTCTGAATTGAACCACATGGTATACGTTAGATGATTCAATACAATACAATACTTTATTTCCATATATGAATCACACGGTAATTAAAAAAGAACATAAATTAAAACAAAATCTTCCGTTCAGACCGAGCACCCGCCGTTGTTGTTGTTGAATCTGAATCTGAATTGTTGCTGAATCTGAATCTGAATCTGTTATTGTGCAAGTTTCAATAATTTTGTTGTGGCGCGTTCACGAGGCTCCGTAGGATGGGGGGACCATATTGGAAAGCTCTTTGTGTTCTCACCGCAAAGCGCTCGCCAAGAACGTTTTACGCGGGCGCTCGCCTCATTTAGGGCTTAGACCACAATAGTCCAGTCAATTTAGGCTTTGACCTGGAACTACTTGCAACAGAATGTATCTCTCCGCTAACTTGACTAATAATACTTTACCAACAATATATCAAAAGTCCTAAGAAATCTGAGTGGTGGAACATTTAAAATTTAGCATTATAAAATCTCACCACGCATGTAGCAATATTCTGCTTCGAACGGGCTACCATACGTTGAAAGTGTTTTGCAAAATCCGGCAATTAAGACTATTTTAAACCAGTATCTTATGACACCATACAAATCGGATAATGATAATTCTGCAGCAAACTATGCCACCAACCAGTTTGCTGATATTCTAAATCACATTACACTTTCTAGCCTTCGAAAATTATATCATAGAAAAGGTCACAAAAGGAGAAAGAATAAATGGTTTGACCAAGACTGTAGACATTATAAAACAATAATGGATGACACCTTCAAACTTATGAAGATTTCTCAAAATTACTCCAAATATGCAGTTAAATATTTCAGTGCCAAAAAACAATATAAGAAGTTAGTTAAATATAAATACAAGTCTTTTTTCAAAGAAATGACGGATAAACTTGATAGTATGCAGGAGGATAACCCAGCTGCTTATTGGCGACTAATTAAATCCCTCCGGAGCACTGATGACACATGTGCTCTGGATCCTGATGAATGTTTTGAACATTTTCAAAATCTGAATGCTAGTCATATCAATACATCAGTTACATCACCACCATGTGATAGTTCTCAGGATGAGACTTGCACTATAAACTTTCCAATCAGTCCACAAGAGATCTTGAAGGTTGCAAAGTCCCTGAAATCAAAAAAAGCTGCAGGACAGGACAATATCCCAAATGAATTATTGAAATGTGTTGCTCCTTATCTGATCGACCATATAAGTAGACTTTTTAACATAATACTGGACAGTGGTGAATATCCGGAAGCTTGGTGTTCATCCATTATTAAGCCCCTTTACAAAAAAGGCAGTAAATATGATGCTAATAATTACAGAGGAATTGCCCTATGCAGCTCTCTTAGTAAACTATTCAACAAAGTGTTGAACATTCGAATAACAAATTTTCTAGAGGCACAGCACCCACTGAGCATAAATCAAGGTGGTTTCAGGTCTGATCACAGGACAACTGATAATATTTTCATATTAAAAACAATCATAGACACATATTTATCTAAAAATAAGCGTTTGTACTTTGCCTTTGTAGATTTTCAAAAAGCTTTTGACAGGATAGATCATTCCCTTCTGATTGAAAAACTCAAAAGAAAAGGTATCACTGGGAATAGTCTCAAAGTGATCAAGTCTATGTATGATAACGTTTCGTACCGCGTAATTACATCAAAGGGTCTTTCACCCACAATTCACTCACATAGAGGCGTCCGTCAAGGGTGCAGCCTCTCCCCTACATTTTTTAATATATTTATTGATGACATTAAGGATGTATTTAATAGCAGATGTGACCCCGTGGAATTAGATTCCATCAGGTTAAATCATCTACTGTTCGCAGACGATTTGGTTTTATTTTCTGAATCCCCTACAGGACTTCAGCATAGTCTGGACTGCCTATCAAATTACTCATTGTCTAACTTCCTACCTATTAACATAGACAAAACTGTAACTATGATTATAAGTAAAGGCACCCTAAAGAAACCTGCCCCATCTTTCAACCTGGGAACTGTATCGCTTAATAACGTGGTCGAATTTAACTACCTTGGGCTGCTTATCAGCAGCAGGGGTACCTTCACAAGTGCAGTTCAACAACTGCAAAAGAAAGGTATGAAGTGCCTTAATCACCTATATCACACCATTCTCAAACATGGTCCACCTGTTAAAGTCAGTCTCAAACTATTCCACCATGTCATTAAACCTGTATTATTGTATTGTTGTGAAGTGTGGTCAGCCTCCCTCAAGTCCTTCTTTCACTATGACAGGTTGGCAGTGGAGGCTGTACACATAAAATTCTGCAAATACATACTCGGTGTCAACAAAAGAGCTTCTAACTGGGCTGTTAGAGCTGAATTAGGAGAATATCCTTTACTAAGAGATATTCTTACTGCCGTTACGAAATATCAACACAGGTTATCATTGTGTCAAACAGGCAGACTTATCTCCCATGCATATAGGGCTTGTCAGACTCTATCATCCAATAACAAAAGTTGTTGGCTTAGTAATATTAAAAAACTATATGAGGAGTTAGATAACTGGAACATCACAATATCACAGACTACCCCACTATCTGTGAAACTAGTGTCAAGTAAAGAGAAAACAGCAGATGTTATGACTAATCATTTTATACAACTTCTTTTTAATGACAATGTCAATAAAGGCAGTGGTAATAAATTAAGAACATATCGCAAGGTAAAATCAGTAATAGAAACTGAACCATACTTGTTACACACTGCTTGTTTTAAATATCGACAAACCTTTAGCAGGCTCCGTTTAAGTAACCATAGTCTAATGATTGAAAAGGGTAGATACACTTCAATCGCTCCAGAGAATAGATACTGTCCATTCTGCCCAAACTGTGTTGAAGATGAGTTTCACTTTATTATACAATGTCACAAGTACTCGTCTAAGCGACTGTCTCTGTTCTCCTCAATTATAGACGAAGAGAGGGAGTTTCTTGCTCTGGGAGATATGGAGAAATTCTTATACATCTTTCGTAATGAGGTCCCTATATTATGTAATATTATATGTCATCATATAGCAGAGTTCAACCGAATACGTGTTGCAGCTCCTCAGTAAAACAGTATATTGTAGTACGGGTATATATTTTCTGCTACATGTACATGTGTATAGGCCTATGTATATATACAAAATTTTCATAAGGTTACATAAGTGTTCCATTCTAGCATACATGTATTAGTTCCATGATCTAGTCTTCGTTCTAGTCCTATTATTCTGTTGTTGAGTTATTGTGTTAGAGTAATTTGTGCACTGCCCTATGTTGGGTGTTTGGTACAATAAAGTGAATTGAATTGAATTGAATTGAAAGGGAGACTACTCTTTACAACCCAAGTTGTTGACGAATCCGACCAGCTGATCGATGTAAACAACCGAAACCTATTTTCACCCGGTGGTGCGTTCGAGACCGATGAGTGCTCCTAATTGATGTTCTATACACTGATGGTTGATGAGCATTCTGTAATATCGTGAAATTGAGAATGTATTCACATGAGGTACTTTTCTCTGCCTTTTCACGGCGCTGTTGTTGTAATATTACGCCTATTGCTGTCAGCGCAGTACGGCTGTATCGTAAAATTGATGAATTGCTCGTTGTTTTCCAATTTTTCAGAGCTATGCATTTTGCAGATATACTGCCGATGAGTCCGAATAACACACATACGAATCACTGTTTCGTTAACTGCACGGCTGAAACGTGAGTGTTCACCGCCCCCTTTCCTTCATCCATATATGGCGCTGCGACGAAATGTATGGAAACGCGTACGCACCAAAATGCGCGCATTCTCACACGCGTGTGCCAAGTTTGGATGTCACACCAATAAACGCGTTATAAAGCGCTCCCCGTCCCGGACAATTGACCATACGTTTTTCATCGTAACTTCAGAATGGAAGGAGACTAGAAACTGAAACTTTCAGACTTTTCAGACTTTCAGACGATGTATTTTATCACGTGTATTACAAGCGCTGTTGTATAAAACTGGCCGTGAGGCATGGTGAAAATATCAACATAGCTACCCTTATTGGTCATTCAAAATAGTTTGGTTGTCTTTCATCTATCAACTTGAATGTTTTTATTGGCCATCTCACTTGAAAATGATTAAATTCACATGAGGTGTAATCGCAGCATATCTAACAGTTTATATCTTAAACATATTTCCAATTCAGAAATCCTCCAGCCATCAAAAAAGGGATTTTATGTCATGATGGAACAGATCGAGGAGTTCTCATTTTTAGATAATGCCAAATACATAATGCGATATGTCTCAGTTCTCTATCCTAGCGAGCTTAGGAGCATATTTAATGATCATATTACGCAGAGGTGCGTATTGCAATGTACTATGGAGGTATTGCGAGCTTATTTTCTGTTCAATCATATTTTCCCCTCTATACTCTATGTTCCTAGTGTTTTTCATCCGATTCTGTTGATATCCTACGGAAGCATAGATAGGATATGGGTGAAAATTATTTTTCGTTCACGAAATTATCTCCGACCCGGAGAAAATTATCTCCGACGCCGAGAAACATCTCCGACCCGGAGAAAATTAACTCCGACCCGGAGATACATCTTCGACCCCGAGATACATCTCCGATCCGGAGAAAATTATCTCCGACCCTGAGATATATCTCCGACCCCAAGATACATCTCCGGCCCGGAGATAATTGACCAATGAGAGTCGAGCTGCTGTAACGATCGCTTCAACATCATTGGTCAATCATCTCTGGGTCAGAGATAATTATCTCCGGGTCGGGGATGTATCTCGGGGTCGGAGATAAGTTTCTCCGGGTCGGAGCTAATTATTTCCGGGTCGGAGATAATTGTCTCCGGGTCGGAGATGTAATTCCGGGTTGGAGATAATTATCTCCGGGTCGAAGATGTATCTTCGGGTCGAAGATAATTATCTCCGGGTCGGAAATGCATCTCTGGGTCAGAGATAATTATCTCCGGGTCGGGGATGTATCTCGGGGTCGGAGATAAGTTTCTCCGGGTCGGAGCTAATTATTTCCGGGTCGGAGATAATTGTCTCCGGGTCGGAGATAATTGTCTCCGGGTCGGAGATGTAATTCCGGGTTGGAGATAATTATCTCCGGGTCGAAGATGTATCTTCGGGTCGAAGATAATTATCTCCGGGTCGGAAATGTATCTCCGGATCGGAGATAATTATCTCCGGGTCGGGGATGTATCTCGGGGTCGGAGATAAGTTTCTCCGGGTCGAAGCTAATTATTTCCGGGTCGGAGATAATTGTCTCCGGGTCGGAGATGTAATTCCGGGTTGGAGATAATTATCTCCGGGTCGAAGATGTATCTCCGGGTCGAAGATAATTATCTCCGGGTCGAAGGTCCGGGTCGAAGATAATTTCGTGAACGGAAAAATAATTTTCACCCATGTCCTATAGATCTATGCTTCCGTAATATCCTCTTTCCACCCGGACATAATTTATTCCAACTAGCTAAGATGGTTTTGTGGGATAAACTATTAACCATTTATTTGAAAACAATACAATTGGACCTGCAATGGTAATTTGGTAGATGTATTAGATCATTTTTGTTATCTCGGCATTTGTCTGAAATATAATTTAAATCTGGAGGAAACCCGTACAGCTCTGATTGAAAAGGCAAGGAGATCAATATTCATTTTGAAGAGATGTTTCTATAATCTAGAACTTGATGTAGATACTAAGTTGGAAATTTTTGACAAAAATGATAAATCCTATACTATTATATGGATGTGAATTATGGGGTTTTAGTGACATGAAAGATATAGAATCTGTATACACTCAATATTGTAAGTTTGTTTTGGGTCTCCCAAAAAATGCTCCAAATATGTTTATATATGGGGAGCTTGGCAGATACAGCTTGTCTACTGAATGTAAAAAATGATAGTTAAATATTGGGTTAAGCTTGTGAATAAGAAAGATTCTTTACCTTATAGACTGTACCAATTACAATGCGGGAAAGTTTATCCAAAAAGGTTATATAACTGGAGTAAGGGAATTAGACATTTACTGGAGAGTAATGGATACGGGTATTTATTTCATTTGGAAGACCCGACCCAATTAAATATATATATCATATACACAGAACGATAGAGGACTCTTTTATACAAATTGGTCAGCTAATATTAAAACATCAACAAGATTCTCAACATATGTAATGGTAAAAGAGGTTTTCTCGAAAGAAAAATACATAGAGTTTTCAGCATCATTAAGTGGACAAGCAGCCAGAGGATGCTAGGTCCTCCGCCAAAATGGCAGCAATATTTATAAGCGCTGTCGGTTTCAGAAGATATTCATGAGGATGGCAACAACTACTTCACAGGCGTAAGAAGCAGAGGGGTCTTTCCACCTTCCCAGGTGTTGAGATCAACTCCGAATGGCTGACTGAATGTTGATTGCTACTGTAATATATTTTCTTTACCATGTAGCATGAAAATTATGTAACTGAAATGCAACCCCAAGAGACAACTCATGGCATATTATCTGCAAACTAAATTTGACAAGAATATGAAGGCATCCTCAACCTATTGCCCAGAAACCAAATTTAGACTTTGCCACAAGGAGTCACCACCTGTAGGTGCAAGCAGGCAAAACACAATCCCAAATGACATCTCATGTCATGGTATCGGCATATGAACTTTGGGACTCTGAAGAGGGGTCCTCAAGTTATTGCCGGTACTAGATGCCCACCGGTGTTCATGTTATTTGGGGCGGGTCACATATGAATACAAAATTTGAGAATAATCTGATGAGCAGTTGCCAAATTATTGCCCGGGAACAAATTTTTCCACCAGGAGACGCCACCTGTAGGCAGAAGCGGGAAAAATACAATCCCAAGGAACATGGTATCGTGGGGACATCTGCATACCAAATTTGAGAAGAATCCGATGAGGGTCCTCAAGTTATTGCCCAGAAACCAAATTTAGATTTTGACACCAGGTGACGCCACCTCTAGGCGCAAGTCAGTGAAATGCATTATCAAGCGACATCTTATGTCACGGTACATTCATACAAAATTTGAGAAGAATCCGATGGTCAGTTCTCAAGTTATTACCCGGAAACGAATTTGTGATGTTGCCACCAGGTGGCGCCACCTGTGAGTGCAAGTGAGCGAAAGGCAATCCCAAGCAACAGCTCCTGGCATGGTAAATGCATGCCAAATTTGAGAAGAATCCGATGAGCCGCAACGTTTCTCATGTTACCCAGAAAGGTACATATGTAGGATATTTCAAAGAAATTCGACCAAGTGTTTGTAAGTTATCACTTGCAGCATGGAATAATGGAATGAACTCTAATGGCGCCACCTCCGGGTGGATTTTGCTGAAACGCATCACCAACGGTGTTTTGTCGCAGGGAATGCATTTACTAAATTTCGAAGAAATCCGACAAATTGTTCGAAAGTTATCGCTCGCGAAGGATTTGAACAAACATGAACGGACATGCATTAAAGATTGGAACAAGACTCAGTGGCGCCACCTACAGGCGGATCTTGCTGAAACGTAATACCAGCGACGTCTTGTCGCAAAGAATGCAGATGCCAAATTTCGGAGGAATCCGACAAAGCATTTAGGAGTTATCGCTTACGCAGTATTTGCACGGACATGCACTAAATATTGGAACAAGACCCAGTGGCGCCACCTACAGGCGGATCTTGCTGAAACGTAATACCAACAGACGTCTTGTCGCAAAGAATGCAGATGCCAAATTTCGGAGGAATCCGACAAAGCATTTAGGAGTTATCGCTTATGAAGCATTTGCACGAACATCCACGGACATGCACTAAAGATTGGAACAAAACCCAGTGGCGCCACCTACAGGCGGATCTTGCTGAAACGTAATGCCAACAGACGTCTTGTAGCAAAGAATGCAGATGCCAAATTTCGGAGGAATCCGACAAAGCATTTAGAAGTTATTGCTTACGAAGTATTTGCACGGACATGTCCGTGCATGCACGGACACATAGAAGCAAGAACCATTTTAAAGTCCCCGGCCGCGTTGCGGCGGGGGACAAAAAGTCTTTCGTACTATAGTTCGTTTCAGATGTGGTTTTCATGGGCTAGAACTTAAAATCGGTCGATACAATAATATCCCGAAACCTAATCGTATTTGTAAGGTCTGTAGCTCCGGTATGGTGGAGGATGAATTTCATTTTCTACATTGCTGTCCACTGTACTCTGCCCTAAGAAAACAATGTTTTAAGAAATATTACTGGTCATGGCCGTCCCTTAAAAAAATAAAACTATTGTTAAATTTCCAGTCTAAAAAAGGGATTAGCTCTGTGGGAAAATGTATAATTGACGCCAAAGAACTTAGAGCACAATACATGGCTGGACAAGTTTAGTATGCATAAGAACTTAGCAATTCTGGTATTTATGTCTATATTTATATGACAGTCGGTAGAAATACATCAATCTGAGAATGACTTTAATTGCTAATATGTAAGCAAACATTAATTTGAACTGATTGATTAGTCAGTCTAGTCCAGTTGTCTGTTAAGCCAGTCATATTATTTCAGTCAGTGGTTTGATTCTATTATATTATACACTGTATATGTGATTGGGAGAGGAGCCATGTGGCTCATTCCTGCAATAAACACACCTTGAAAACAATCTCCAATTTTGTTTATCAGAATTAGCCAGATAGACACTTTGGGTTCATCACAGGTATCCATCCAGAAATGTAGTGTGGTGAGTCTCAGCTATTTGTAGATAGTATCGACAATGGGTCTGTCGGGTTGTGAACCCTAAATCGACCCCGTCAAGTAAAGATTTAACGTCGCCACAAAGATGAATGTACTGAAGCAGCTGATTATATATGAGAAGTAAAACTTTCGTGTGAGGCACATACATAAATTTCCTTGCTCATTGTATGGTAACAATAATTGTTTATGGATAAAGTAGATTTGATATTACAGTAATGACGATAATTTTATCAAACCAGGTCAATGAATCTTCACTGCCTATAGCCTAGTCCGCTCCATAACCTCTTGTGCCATGACGATGTGTTACTTCTGACGGACTGTCACTGGCTGGGGTTAGAGCTGAATCGCCTCAAAAATCGCGTAATCGACGACACCAGGCAATGTCGCTGGCACCTCAATTCGATATAATAGATAGGTGGAAAATTCAGAAGAAGCCTCTAGAAAATGTTCCTGAGGCATTTTTTGGTACAAGCTGGTAATAAATTGTTTTAGGATATTTCAAGGGTGCTGAATCCGAATCTGCTTGTTAACAAAATATCTTTCCCCGTTAAAACTTCGAAAATTGTTAATTAAAACATGACGTAAAAATGAACAAAATGTAAAAATTGATTCACACCTATAGATCGGCGATCACACTTGGACTGACTCAGAGGTCCCTGAATGCCAAAGAAGAGGATGAAATATAGCTATGAGTTCGTTGAGAATAATAAGCAATAAAAATGCATTACAAATTCACGGTTACAGCTAATTTTTTAATTAAAATTGATTGACTTTGTAAGGAATTACCTGAAACCCTGATTTGGGCAAGTTGGTGAGCATATCACCGGATTTGTATTTTTCTGCCAGTTTTTCTAACCTTCGTTATCTTTATTTGTTCTTAGATATGGGAACGATCGAGAATGGTTCCAAATATCGTCTTCCGCTCATTTGTGATAATGTTTCAGATATCAGACAATACAATGCAGAATACGGAGATCACCAAAATTGGAACTGTCGATGATCACCTTTTTTGAGACAAATGTGCGGACTGGGTGAATGGTTAACAGGGCGACTCGCAAATTCTGCTCCTGAACAGGATTATGTCGACAGGATGAAAATGCTAAAACTACTCTAAATAATTGAATATCTCTTTCTGAATACTTCAAATAATGTGAATTATCCGGTAAATTAGGCCAAGGCCACACCGTATTACCAAGGCGTTTTGCTGATTTATTGACCTTTCTCCTGAAGATAACGGACAATTCTGAGGTCTTGCTCCTCAAAAATGCCCAGCATATTGGAAGATAGTTGCCCAATGAGTGACAGGTTGAATTGTATGCAATAAACACCCATAAAATGGTTCCTATCGGACAGAAATGTAATCCTCCGAAAAGCGAAGTGTGCAGCTATATGATCAAAATACACTAGGTGTGTTGAATTTTCTCTGTTTCACCTTTCCAAAGATAAAGGAACTTCACTATTATGGGGTGAATTTCTTCAGATTTCCAATCCGTACAAACATAATGAATGCGGTAATGTATGAAAACCTTCCTTTCTTCAACTGCATTTAACGTCGAATATTCCCTGAAATATAAAGAGCATACGGATTTGTTTGACCTCACTCTTAAATCTGTGAACCAAATTCGCATTCCTATACTCGATGCCAACTGAAAAATAGTATGTTGCATTATAAACCCAGCAATTGAAATATGGGCAATTCCAGATGAAAACTCAACCTCCCCACAGCGCATGCTCCATTTCGCAGGCTCCAATAACATCCCTGCCTCCAATAGCGGAAGTTGACCTTTACTACGTTGCTATGACGTATAGGGGAAACCAACCAACGCACAGTTCAGTTTGAATC
The DNA here is from genome assembly GCA_036873755.1 of Hanleya hanleyi. Lineage (NCBI taxonomy): Eukaryota > Metazoa > Mollusca > Polyplacophora > Lepidopleurida > Hanleyidae > Hanleya > Hanleya hanleyi. The sequence goes on along the minus strand of JAVTVY010047370.1, from coordinate 223,975 downwards.
CGACCAAACAACTCCTTTAGTGTTGCACATGAGCGAACTACTTTTCATATGCTCTGTCCAGATAAACAGGAAAATTATCTCCAGATAATTCTTTTTAACGCTAGGTCAACGGAGGTATTATGCAGACTTGAAAAGTAATCAAAATTTTCGTTAAACATCTATTTTACTATATATGATGTCACTTCCGGCGATGTGCGCGAAGGCCCCGAATCCGGTCCAAACATCTGACTGGTGGCTGGGGTGTTATTAGACCCCCAGCGAGGTGGTTGATGAAAACTATACATTAAAAACTAAAGAAATTTGTCAATACCGCCCAGGTTATTTTCTGGTCACAATGACGTCGTCTTCTCAACGTTGCAGTATACGACCTGGCCGCCCGACGTCATCAGTAAAATAACATGGCCTGTATTGGCGACTTTCTCTGATTTTGCACATATTTTGTTGAAACTTTGACAGAAAAGTATACAAAATTGGTTAGGATGATATACTAACTTTCACAGCTCTACGTAAAGTATTAGCTGATATCTTGACGGAAACGTCGCGGATGGGAATTAGGTTACAGATCGACTATAGTAAAAGTTGTGGCTAAAAGTTGGCCTCGTGATGTCCACTCTATTAAGTTGAATGTTGTTCAATAGCACGAAATCTTCTTTCTTTGGGGAGAGAAGCTAAGAATAATCCACTATGTCATGAAGTAGATGAAGCATTTCATGGAAATCGCATATATGTACATATATTTCAGGATTAATCTACTCCACCCCCTAAACGGCCGTATTTTTCTGACGTTATTTTCTCCAAAATGGGCTTTTGAACACCCCTGATTCAACTATAAATTTCACCGCTTTCCACCACAGCAACAGTTTAGGACTTTTGATATGTTTTACACCAAAGCTCTCTGAACCAGATGCTCGAAAAATCATTTCTGTTGCAATTTGTTCCAGGTTGGGCTATTTTTGACCGTAGATTGATTGGACTACAAAAAGATTTACATTGGCGGCAATGTTAACGTAATTGCATCTCGTCGATTCCCTGATCAAGACTAGACTTCGATATTTCGGCAAGAAGTACAACCTGACAAACTTCTTGACGGGGGTCGCCCATCTAGATTTTGAGTTTTGCGCGCTCGTACAAATGACGTCATAATTTTGTCTGTTTTCTCTGCTTTCAGAAAGCTGTGCACGGGCACCCAAATAGTCCCTCTTTAGTAACACCTGATTTGGCCTTGAGTTAAAATCAAACTCACAGCGAAACCGCACACATATCATACTCCAATCGCCTGCCACTGGCCTTCAATTATTCGTCGCAACAGAGACTGGAAAAAATATTGAAACAATTCACTTCTCTGGCAGAGGTTGCCTAAAGGGGGTTAACGGATCGGGACAGCCAAACATAACCGCGAGTTTGAGATATATGACTCGACGACGGCAACTTCAGATTTCCCGCGAAAATAGAAAGGTTTGCGGTGTCCGTAGTCTGTAAATATCTACTGCTCAATAATGAAAACACATGTGATTTGCTCTACATTCACCAACATCTGTCATTTATTGTCAAGGAAGCCCATCACACAGACTGTTGTTGTTGTTACTAGTGTTGAAAACTGACACTTCAATAATATAATTGCATACACTCGACTGGCACTATGCCATTTGACCTGTTTAAATTTAAAACAGGATCATCGATGTCTCAATTCCATAGTTTTTAGTATATTACTAAAGCCAAGGGTGTCTCATTCCTATCTCCACCTGCCTAGCCACAACTGTTGCTATCAAAAATGCCTGCAGACTGCAGTTGATAGTCACACACACCGTTCATGTGTTTAATTTCTATTGATGATGATAATGATGTCAAATTGAGGCCTTTTGCTTGACTATAGTGTCACGATGTAATTTCACTATGGTAGTCCAGCTGTTTGAGACTAAGCTTACACGTTAGATCATATGTCGTAGAAAGGTGCGCCCCGCCTAGCAACACCCAGAACGATAGAGAGCTAAAATGTCCCCCATTAAAATCCTCCCTCCATTCCAACCCGAATTCTTAATGTACGTCTTGCTCATTCAAAGTCCCAATCCAGTCTGACAAAATCAGTGCATGCATGCAGATTCCCGAAGTTCTAGCTTCGGGCCTAAACCGGTTTGTTGAAGTTCTGTCGGAACTAGCCCGGATGAGGCAATCTCCTGGCATGTACGATTTCTTTCGCTATACCAGGGATTAACATTCTCGAGTGTCTAGCTATCTCTACAACGTACACCCTTCCCCATTTTCTTTTTGGCGAAGATCTTACTTCGCCCTTCTAGAACCCTTCCCTATACCAGGCAACCACCGTTCCAGCGCTGCCAACAATTACTAAAATACGGGACAAAGACGTGAATTCTCCATGTTATATCACATGTGTCAAAATCCGTAACATGCGGTGTACAAAAGTACACTGCTCCCTAAAAATACCCGACTTCAATAAAATGGTCAACCATCCCGTCAGTCCAGTCTCGTTAACAAACTGTCTTCCATGCCGCGTTGTTTTCTGGAATTTTTTGCAGTCTGCTTCAAAGGCCTAAATTGGTTCTCAACCATGAAAAAATAAATTTTATATCCGACGGCAGTTGTCGTAGAAAGGTGCACCCCGCCTAGCAACACCCAGAACGATAGAGAGCTAAAATATCCCCCATTAAAATCCTCCATTCCAACCCGAATTCTTAATGTACGTCTTGCTCCTTCAAAGTCCCACCCCAGTCTGATAAAATCAGTGTATGCATGCTGCAGATTCCCGAATTGCTAGCTTCGGGCCTAAACCGGTTTGGGAAAGTTCTGTCGGAACTAGCCCGGATGAGGCAATCTCCTGGCATGTACGATTTATTTCGCTATACCAGGGATTAACATTCTCGAGCGTATAGCTATCTCTACAACACATATCGATTTCTGCTGGGCCTAAATTAAAAAGGTGTTTGTTTGGGGTAACGGACCCTGGTCAGTGAGAATGGGTCGGTCGGTCGAAAATTTATTTTATTTTATTTTTATTTTCTTATTGGTGAGTCAGTTTACGGTCTGTGTCACATTACGATGGGATGGGATTTTTTGGCAAAATATCGGAGCCAGTTTATCTCAAAGCATTGAAATTCTTCACAGTATCTGTATGTAATTTGCGCATTTTTATTCTGAAATTTACCAATACCTCGCATGTTATTTTCATTGTGCCTACAGTGGTACAACATTGCAACTTTGAAAATAATGTGCGAGGTATTAAAGATTTTCTTTAATTCTGAACAGATTTCCTTCAAATTTCAGAATAAAAATGCACAAATTACATATAGATACTGTGTGGAATTTCACTTCTCTGAGGAGAACGTATATTGCCGAAAATCCCATCCCATCGCCATGCGAGGCAGACAATAGTTCCAAAAAGTAAAAAATTATGAATCAGGTATTCATCGTAGTTAATGACAAAAAGGGTACTGCTTTTTGATTTGACTGCTAAATATATATGCCCTATAATGCAGCAGAAATTTATCCCTAAGTATCATGGCAAGGATGCCTCAAGAACAACTGAGAAGCGTAACTTTTCGTTGATGTTGTTGTTGTTGTTTAACTCCTGTCAGACTGAACATACCGTTGGCTCCACGCTGCAGTCTTTGCATAGACAGCTACCTTCCTTCCCTCCATATTTCTGGAGATTATAGCCAACAACAGAGCCAAAAGCATGTTGAATTGAGTATCTGTTGACTGCTCTTCATAAATAGCATCAACATTGTTCAGAAATGCTACTCTGCTCTGCATGTGGAGAGAAGATGACATGCTCTACAGAATAGATGCCTCACACATAGGGCTGTCCTTGAGACTCAGTTTGTACAGAGGGGAGTTGTGTATAGAATGACCCGTTATGGATCAAATAATTTTACTCTCCATCTTTTTGGAGAGGATTGGGCACTTCCTGCTTTTTGGGACAGATGGTACCAGCTCATATTGGTTCTTCTATTGAAGAAATCAATATATTTGCATCCTAATATGAAATAGGCAAAGCCTAGAAATAAAAACTTCTTTTGTTTGCTCCTGACTTTGCCTTTTTCCTATCAATTTTGTTGGTTTTTTTTTGTTCGCAAGCCATATAAAAAGTCACTGTATTATTATGGAAACATAGAAGGGACATGGAAAATTATATACATAGGTGCAGCCTAGTGTGAGTTCTTTTCATTTTCCTGTTCCTTTATGGTTTGGTAATTCCTGATGAAATACTGGCAACCCAAATGTTCCCGAATTCCAGTGGTTGTGAATAATACGATGAACATTTGATGAATCGGGAACCATTGTTCTTTATCTGACATGATACTAGCAGACTGCCTAGGTGTCCCACACTTTTCAAAGTCCCGAAAATATGAATTAAGCTTACTCTAAGAAGAATCAAACACAATCGATCAGAATTACTACTCTAGATCGAACCTGGGATAAAGTATGTTGTATCCCAGATCTAAGACTAACATGTATAAACCACAAAATATTGGAGTGCTTTTTCATTATAAATTTATTTGAGGAATTAAATTGATAGAATAATTTTAATTTCATACTTGAATGAAAAAATTAGAATGCCAATATATTCCAAGAGAGACATGACTATAATGGACAGAAATATTGCGATGTTTATACAATAATTATGTATATAATCAAATTATTGTAAACGAATGGTGGTGAATTAATTGTTATTTATGAATCCAGGACATTCTCCCTTCCCCCGGTAGAATGGTGGCATGCTAATATATCCCCACCCTCGATCGTCACACCAATTTACTAAGTCGGCTGAATCACTCTGTTTTCTAATTTCTCATTTTCATCCTCTTGTAATCCAATGCTTCAGACTGACTCTGACAGTCAGGATGTGTGTACTGCTCAAGTGCATGGTTTTCCTAGTTCAACTTTCTAAATCAAATCTTGGACTTCGTTGGCAGATTCTGTATTTTGATTCCTAATTCACCATTCTCTCTGACTACCTCTTCAACTACACAGTCCACTGTGATGCTGCATCGACTTTTACAGTTGACTCCTCTCATGATGTCCTTTTGCTTGGTGTGTACATGTATATCCCTGAGCTGTAGTGTCTCCAGGTGTTTGAGTGCACTGGTCACCCAATCCCTCATCTGCTTTGGGACTTGAACTTCATCGACAGTTTCTTCCACCCTGCGTGTCATCCTCCTCACTTCTGCTCACACTACCACTTTTGTGAGGACTTCTTCTCATAGGAGTAGTACTATTTCCCTTAGTTACTGTTAATTTCTTTGACCTCCTGTACTTCCTGTCATCATTTTCTGCCATATTTTTTTTTGAATGGATGGTAAAACATGAATTGATTCGGTAAAAAAAATCAGGCATTATCAATTTAGAGGGGAATGAAAATGGATGAACAATAGCCTATCCTGAAAACATGCATCTCTTATATCCAGGTTCATACTCCATGTAAGAAACACAAGACAATGCATACAACAGTCAAGTCTGGGGACAACAATATGTCTAGACTTGAGCCTTTTCAGCTGCACAAAGACTCGGACAATAGCTTCCTACATGGAGTATCCACCTATATCCGTTGGTTTTGGCACTGTTTTCAGATAATTATGACATCATGCAGCTGAGCTGCTCGATATCTGGAACCCATATATGCATGATATGAGGTGTTCCGTGATAATACCGAAAGTACAAAGTCAACTCTTGCTCATGTCCATGGAACAGAAGATTTCATCAAAATTTGTAACATTATCATGTGACATCATGTCTCCTTATACTTTGTCCTCTGAGCAAATTTATCTCCCGACCTTTAGGATACTACGTGGCACAAATAATAAGAGAATTGTAACAAGGCACAGCCATGAGCTTAGATGACGTCACTGATTGTAGAGCACCTGTATGTCTTTATGTAATCAAGAGGAAGTAATCACATGGCCCTCTTCTCCTGCAAGGGTTGTCTTTTGTAAAATTAATTAGATGAACTTGCAATCACCTGATATGGGAAATATTTTGTAGATGTGAAAAGTACATCATTTTCAAATTATTAAAGCATTTTTTTTTTTTTTTTAAGTCCTTCACATTTCACTGTTAATTATACAACCAAACGTCATTGGGGGGTGGGATACAGCTCCCTTGCTGATTTAATATGTTTGATACCTATAATAGTATTTTGAAAGTTGCTGTCCGTTTTAGCTCTGGGGAGTCTTTGGGACTACTTATTTCAAAATGAGACTCCCTAAATTTCTGAACTTAAAGTGATCGTAAACCCTCAAGTAAAGTTTCCATCAAATGAAAGACCATTGTAAACAGTGTCGGAAAATATTTATTGTAATTTTTTACGATTTTATTCCTACGAAGTAGGCTACAGATCGCAAATTGTCCGGTAATGAGTCAGTGAGTCCATACGAATCCTTTCGTCGGCAAAATAAGGAGAACCATTGACATTAGAACCTTTATTTTTGGCATGAACGTGCATTAGGGCATTGTTACCAGCAAGTTCTGAGCGGACCGAATTCTGATGAAAATTTGATTTATAATTATTTTTTTAATTATTTATTGATAGCTCAGCGAGTGCACTGTCCTGCCCATTGGGAACCCTTGGCTGTATGTTTCACTGTATATATAACACATTACAAAACGTGATGGGATAATGAAATAGGAAATGCTAATTTTCCATCATTTGTTAGTGCATTTATCTACACTGCTATTACCAGGCAACTTGCCATTCTTAATACACACAATTCAGTATATTGTTAAAGATATATGGGTCATTCAATGAAATGGGGTCACCTTTAAGCACCCAAAATTAAAACCAGTGAATTTTCTAAAATATTACACTGATTTTAAAAACATTTATTCCTATTTAATGCCAGATACAAGTAGATATACATAAGATAACATCTTAGTTATATGTACGACCATTACTTTTGGAGGACCATTGGTGTCCGCATATGAGGACACCCACGGACCCCAAAAATGTGACATTGCAAACATTGATGCTTTTGTTTGCACTGTGTGCATGAATTGCTAATAAATTTGACCAATAAAACAACTTAAAGTATCGATCTGGCTCATGTCTTTCAATTTATTTTAGTTTATTTCATATCAGTCACCCTTAAATGCAGATTCTGGATGCATGAAACCCTCAAAATTCAGGGTGCGCGTGTAATGCTTGGTGTCCTCTTTTGTTACTTACCTTACCTCTTACCTGTCACCAAGAAAATGTCATTCAGTGGTCATTCAAAACTATTCTTGAGCTGGGCTAATCTTGTCTATTATCGATCCAAATATGACAGGATTTCGATGTGTCCTTAATAGCTGTAGTTGGAATATACTCTTATGTCTCGCTTTCATGTCCTCTTTCATGTGTTACACGCACCACCCTCATCTTGCATTTTACTTTTCTTCTTTTTTTGACATGATTTACAATGTGCAGCAATGGAACCCAAAATTTGTGACATGGCTGGTGGAGCCACTTTAGAGTAGGTGTCATATAATGAGACAATTGCAAAAAATAACGGGTAGGTAGTATTGTGCTTTTTCGCGTCCTGAACAGTTACCTTTGCCACTTCGTTACATGTGTGACAAACAAATCTTGACTCCAGAAGAACGAAGATGAAACTAAGACCAGTCTTACATATAAAATATTCATGTGCCATGATCAGTTTGATGGTAAAGTCTAGAGTTTGATGGCGACCTAGTATGGTGATTTCACATGATGTATGCGAAAGGACACGAAGACATTTTTGGTGTCCATGTTACACGCACCACTTGATTGGATTGAGGCAGTGAATGTCACTAAATATGCTGACTAAGAATAGGATTAAATATTCTAACAATTTGATAATGTTTTTATTCTATTTGACACTTAAATTAACATGTTATGTGATGAATTTTACATATAGTTTGGTGTCCTCGTTACACGCGCAACTTCATTATTTTATTTTTCTCCCAAATTGTGGAATATTATCCGTTTTCTTATGTTTTCCGAATCTCTGTATATCAATATTATCCCTGACTTAGTGCAGCCAGGAATTGACATCTTTTCAAAATTGGTTTGCATGTCACACTTTGGTACCCCCAATTCATGGAATGACCCACATGTAAACTGTGGCCTTTAACGTGTATCCTATTTCACATCCAAACATTTCATCACAGACCAAATCATGCAGGCTTCAAGTTTAGGTCAAATTGCCACTGATGATGAAATATCCTACATCAACCAATTAAGTCAGCCTGAAGCAATAACCCAGCAGAACATAGAAAGATCTGGTATCATCCTTCAGATTAGCCTGTGAGCAACAATGATAAAATTTGCTGAGGGTGAAACAAAGCTGTCCTGCAAGCCACCCAAGGAATTTATCAGCTTGTGTTGGGACATTTTGTTGGTATCATGTAAGTTGTTTAGTAGTTTACTCATTCAAATCTCCATACCATATTTTCTGTTATTCAACAGACAAATTTCTTTACTGGTTTTAATTGTTTAAGTTTTACTGGGTTTCAACTGCTACAGATAGTAACATAGTACTGATACTGTAGAAATGGGTAGTGTGAATTTAATTATTCCATGTTTAGTACAATTTGTTCACATGAATGGTGGAATGTCTGGACTCTCAAAGGAAAGTGTGTTATACATGTATGGCTCAAGCATGTTAGGTTTGAGGAACAAACATAGTTGCAATTAAGATATAACCAAAGAAATTTCATGACAATTATTGAATCTAAGTAGGCCCCTACCTAACAAAATTAGCTTAATAAAAAAGGCCTTCCTGACGTAAATTGTTTTCTTTTGAGAGAGAATGGTATTTTCTGGGTTAAGAATTTCCTGTATAAAGATAGGTTGTTCAAGGAGGCTTTGTTTTGCCTCTGTTGTGTGCATTAACTCTTTCCCCCATATAAGCGGGTTTTGACGGCTTGTGTCGATCCCCATGTAAGCGTGTTTTGACGGATGTTCGCCTAACCCATGAAGACGGATTTTGACGTGTCACTGAGTGATGGATTACTTTTGCAATTTTTTGCGTTGACTTTGAGTAAAACCTAATTGAAACTATACATTTTCAGAAAGCCAAAATTTTAATAAATCTGACTATATAGACAGTTGGTATGTTTTGTAGTAAGGGTAAAATGAAATCGGGAGAGGAACAGCGGGCTCGTTATACGATAATCTTATATCTGGTAAAGAAGCAAAATTATACAGTCTTGTCACATTTTTGGATTTATCAAAGGCATTTGACACCGTAAAACACGACATTCTTCTCGCAAAATTAGAACATTATGGATTTCGACGTACGTCACTACATTGGCTCTCAAGTTACTTATCCAACCGTTCCCAAGTTGTAACTTTCGATTCAATTCTATCTCCACCACTTCCAATTTCATATGGTGTACCACAAGGCTCGATCCTTGGACCCATATTGTTCCTCATATATATCAATGACATATGTAATGCATCTGAAATCTTAAAATTTACTCTTTTCGCAGATGACACCAGTGTTACCTGTTCATCTAAGGACCCGCAAGACGCAATCAATATTATGACACTAGAATTAGACAAGTTACATGAATGGTTTTGCACAAATCACCTTTCTCTCAATATAGTAAAAACGAAATGCATGCTTATTAAGCCATACAAACAGCGAGCTAGAAAATTTAACTCGGTAAAAATTTCTGGAACGGAAGTAGAGATGGTCAATAGTTTTAAATTTTTAGGAATATACTTTAACGACAGCTTGAATTGGGCCACACACATTGATTACATTAGCAAGAAAATATCACGCAATATTGGAGTAATTAACTATATAAGAAAATCTGTCAATAAGAAATGTCTATATATATTATATTACTCCCTTATATTCCCATATCTATCATACGGCAATATTATTTGGGGAAATACTTACGCCTCGCATTTAAACCCGTTAATTTTACTCCAAAAGCGTGCTCTTAGAGTCATAACACTGTCCAATAAATATGATCACACCGATCCATTATTTAAACAACTGAAAATTATACCAATCCAACAGTTGAATTTGTACACAACTTTAATTTTTGTTCATAAATTTTTCCACAATTCTGTCAAGCTCCCCAGACAGTTCAGACAATATTTCGTTAGGCAGTCTTCGGTGCATTATTATCAAACCAGAGGATCATTATACAATTTGAACAGACCATTCCATTATTCTAACTTATCGTACTATACAGCCAGAACCAAAGGTCCACGTGAGTGGAATAAATTACCTTCCTCTATTAAATCTATTTCGTCGCTTTCCCTCTTCAAGTCAAAATTAAAGGAATATCTGGTCACAGACCAGTCAGCACAGTAACTGAGTATACTGCAAACAAATGTACATATTGCCTACGCCAACATGCCATTAAGTTATCGTTATATTACAGTCAAAATATCTGTTTATTTGGGATAGAGCAAGCCCCATGGGGCTTTATTCCCGCCATGTGAGTCTTTGTGTCCAGGGGTTGCAATGCTACTTGACGTTATATCCAGTATTAGCCTGTCATCAACTTTGGTGCAAATTGCAATCCCTGCTGAAATGTACTTTTTTTTATTATTCTAATGGTGAATAAATATCAAATCAAATCAATCAAATCAAGTAATCGATGGAAAATGCGCGATTAGACACCAAATGTGTTTTGTGTGCTTCAAGAGAAACGTTCGAAAAATTGTAAAACCTGCTTCCAAATTCCTGAATATTTCACGTAACGCGAGCATAAACTACCAAAGTATCTAACCTTGATGACTAACTCGTCAAATCTACCCATCTGAGTTTATTATAAACATTTCCCGGGACCTGTTGATCTCCTGTTTTAAAATTTATCCGCCATTCTTTCACCACGCTCAATCTCGAAACCAGAGCTATCCGGTCCTGTCCTCCCTACTATGCTCTGGGAGGGCGCTCGGCAGTACGATCGGTCATTGGATAGAAAACAAAACCCTAGAATTTAGAACATAACGAGAGCGTATCTGTGGGGATCAAGCCGACGTCCCGACGTCATGAATGTTACGAGCGCGTCTGAAAGATGACGTAGCCTACTAGAATTCTTTATGCATTCTTGCGAAACATTTTTTTTATTCTGACGTCATGACATTATGACACTGGCCATGAAAATGACTCATGACTGACGTTCTATAAAGAATAGGATATGTTCCAATGGAACCGGAAGGGGCCATGTGAAAGAATTTTTCAATGTATTATGGGACCAATTTTCAGCGACCGTCGTCCCAGGGGTTCGTCGGAGCGGCCAATTTTCCAGCGGAGAGCGACCCCTGGTGGCGAGGTTGTCACCACGCTGTGTTTCGTGGACCCGTGGCCATGGCGACCACGCGCAAATAAACCGACTGCTCCAATCACGCCGGGCCTCTGAAAAGGTCGCTCAAACTTGGGCCAATCAGTGATGCTGTTTTACTTCACCTTGTTACCAGCCTTCGTTCTCCTTTAGGGAAGTACATGGGACTTTTTCAGTTATAGCTCGTTCTATATCTGCCATCTCATGATGTAACTGCGAAGTCCCGAATGTACGGAAAATAAGCTTTACAATGGTATACGATAACATAGGGATTGCAGCGGAACAACAACAACAGAACGCTGCAAAACGTAGCTAAAATGCGACAATTTCTTCGCTTTTTCGTGATTTCCAACAGATGGAAAGCAGACACAACACATTTTCTCGCAAGATTACTTATTTTTAGATTAAACGTTGCTGATATTGATATAAAACGTGAACAAATTACGTAGAATGGGCCTGTGGGAGACCATTGGTAAATATTTTTCCACATGACATGGGACATAAAACGGGATATTTTACATCGCTGGAAACGTATGAAAATTGAAATCAGTCCATGGGTTAAAAGACCTACGCCATTACAAATCTGTTATGGGTCAGATAGAGAAAATTCCCCACAAGTCTATGGGGGGAAAGAGTTAAGGGTATGGAAACATGATATATGCACCCAGAGCCCTGATCTACAGCTGTATAAAACTCAACATGTGGCATTGACGGCATGTTAAAAGGGTCTTAATTTATTTTCTTTGGGTAGAATTTAACTAGATAACTTTGACTGTACTTCTTGAATATTGACTATATATCACACTGGGATATAATTTAAACAAAAACATTACATGTGTAATTATGTCTAAATTTTTCTTGTCATTTCAAATTTTGATTCCTTGATTAAGGGATACAGAATCACTGCCACGGAGTGTGCTGGTGTGTCACAGAATCACTGCCACAGAGTGTGTTGGTGTGTCACAGATTCACATCAGCACAGTAATTGGTAAACTATTCATTCAATCCCATCACTTTTAATCTTCAACAAAATATTCAATACTGTTTTAATCGAAAATTTCTGGTGATTTTTGATGAAAATCTCTGGTGATTCTGACTTGGGCTGCATGTGCCCATCTTAATATAGGCAGGATTTCAACTTGGGGCTGGGGGGGTGGGGAGGGGGGGATTGCCAAGAGCTCAGTGCCTGTCCTAATGCCTACCTTACTTCGTAGGTCCTGTGACGCATAGTCACACTGCCATGTTACACAGAGTAAACTGCAAATAAAGCATGGTATTCTATAGTGGTCTGTTGCAATCATATTTAGGTCCAGTCACGTCACACTGCCTTAATACATCTATTTCAAACTGTGTACACTTTCCAATGCTTGATTCAAGCTTAAGGTGTGTATACTTTGAGTTTCAATGCAGACTCACTGTTCCAATGTGCAAGTTTCACCAAAATCTGGGAAATTAAATGCAAGATTCAAATTGACTTGACACTTATGAGTTACCATCGCCCAGATTTTGGTGAAACATGGACATTGGAACAGTGAGTCTGTGTGGAAACTCAAAGTATACGCACCTTAAGCTTGAATCAAGCATTGGAAAGTGCATACACAGTTTGAAATATATGTATTAAGGCAGTGTGACGTCACTGGACCTAAATATGATTGCAACAGACCACCATAGAATATCATGCTTTATTTGCAGTTTACACTGTGTAATAAAATCGTAAAAAATTACAACAAATATTTTCCAACACTGTTTGCAATGGTCTTTCATTTGATGGAAACTTTACTTGAGGGTTTACGATCACTTTAACATTGGCAGAGATAGGAATGAGACTCACTGTTATTAATACATCACTGACTAATATGCAGATTCTAAACCTAAATTCTGTTCGGTCCTGATTGTTATTTCATTCTGTTCGGTCCTGATTGTTATTTCATACACTAATTTTTCTTTTAAGGTCCCTTGGTCATCTTGATATGCACATTGTAATAATCTGTGCTGATGTGGAGATATCCCCATGGTATCCAGTATCAACCAGCTTATAAGGAAATACTTGGTAAGAGTTGGACAACGTCGTGACACACCCTTTGCATCGGAGGTTCTGTCTTGCCATTTACGCCAGAGGAGACCTCATTGGACATCATTCTGTGTGTACCAGCGTGATGTGGTGAACGATCAGTTTGGTCTCTCTCATTTCAACTGGGAAGTAGATGGGACAAATTATCACATTCTCCGTACAGGTAGTTGGCCTTTTCTCAAATACCACTGCACGAAGAGGCCATTTGAGGATTTATCATTTGAAGACCGACTATTTACTGTGCTGAAACTGATCAATTTAGGTAAAGTTTTTTTTACAACTTTTCCAGACATTTGCATTGGTTCCAAAACAAACATATATTCATATTCCATAAATTGCAGTTTAATATCTTTCAACAATAACCAGAGATAGTGTCAGAGAAATTGTCCTGAAACCTGATTATGTAGGCCCCCTACATCTGCGACAATAAAATAAAATAATACACAATTTTTCATGTGATTAAGAGAGATATAATACGTCATCAGGGTTTGGGACCATTGGCATGACTGGCCAGTCAAAATAAATTTCATGTATCCTGCAACCCTGTAATTTTCTCACTTGTGTCTTATATGTTCCCGCTGTAATCATTTTGTACAACATTAATACTGAAGTTAACGTTTTACATAGTTTTGCTCTGCCTGACCAATCTAATAACAGAGTTACATACACATATGTCTGTACCAAACTAATATTGTTTGTACCTTGCAGGTGTACCCACCTTGGCATATGGTCTGAGCTCATGGATGTTGGTGAAATGTTATGAGGAGGTTCATACATCGAAGGGGAAAGTGAGAGTCTATTTCCTTATCAAGGAGGATCACGATGCTATAAACTGAATAAAGAGAGATACAGTCAGTCACCTGCCTAAGTTGTACATATCTTCTTAACAAAGCCAGCTCTATTTGTATGACACAGTCAGCAGTGGCCTCCCTTAGTTTGTGTACCGATCTGGTTGACGACCTGCCACAAAGCCATTTCAGCATCTGAAAAAACCTGGACAAATTATAGCTTCTGTGTCCGCTTGCATGTGCTGCAGTGTTTGACCTACTTCACATGAACTGGGGACAGAAATATAAAATCTAGACACCACCATGACTACAAAGTCATACGAGTTGAGTTTTGTGACTACATTGGCAGTGGTTATTTTAGCAATACTTCTGACGATATTCTTGGTCAGCATGACATGGACACTGCTCAAATGTTTGACCAGGGCGACAGCTTGTGTATTCAGAAGAAAGTCGGATCGTTCAAGATCTGAGGAGGTTTCGAAAGATGCTACTGAAGGTGAACGTGCTGATATTGATGTGAAAGCCACCAAGGAAGAATGATCTGCAATGATCAGTGGTTCTATGAACATACAGGCCTTGTTTTTCGTCAAAATTCACGGGAACCCAAATAGATTCTCGCAATCCAGCTCTACGGGAATCCACGGGAATCCAATGCTATCATTTCTATAGAGATTGCTAATATTTTACGGGAATGTCTTGGATTCCTGCAAATTATTTTGCTGGAATCAATGTGAATCGGATTCCTGTGAAATAACAAGCCCTGACATATACACATGCATCCCATTGTATTCAGTGATAGTCATAATTACGCAATCACATAGTTCATGTACATTTTTTGAAATTCATTATTCACCAGCCACATTTGGAATAATATTTCATTTTTTCTAGGATTCATAAATGTTATAGCACCATTGCAAATAGTTATCTCCCTTGAAGTGGGTTATCTCCCTTGATGTGATGGCTTCTGTCTTGGATCAAGGCAGCCAATATAATTTATTCAGTATGGTTTATGAGACTACATACTGTAGATAATAACCCCCAGCATAGAGCTGTGAGAAAGGACAAATAAAATTAAATGTAAGAGAAGCTGGCCTGGGTCAACGGCGAATTACGCTTATAAACCAGCGCGAGTAATACGTCCTGCTGGGAGAGCTGGGACACAGTTGGTTCATGAGCATATTGTGAACAGGAATAAAAATACCAATATCATTCACGGTAAGATTCGAGATACCCATATGTTTCCATATGTTAATTATTCAACTATGTTACATATAGTTTGGACAATTCACATTCTCACAATAACCACTGATTAATTAGTAAACTAAAGGGTGTAACTGAAATTACAGATATATCATTACTTCACCCATATATTTTTAGAATGGCTCATCATTTTTATCGAGCCCGTAGCTTTAGCTGCAGAAAGCTTGATATAGGAATCTAAATGATGTCTGTGTGTGTCTCTGTCCTTGTCCTTGTTCGGAAAAAAAGTGTAAAAGTTTCGTTCCTGTCCACAGCTCCTCAGCCTCAGCCTATTTTGCCTGAAATAAGCCCTGCTGAACTCTCATATATTCTGGGTGCTTACATCATGCTACACTTTCAACCCATCCACTACCCTGGGGAATATGTTCTGACCTGCGGAGCAGCAATTCCACCCTATATCTACGAAACTAAGCCTCGCCCGACCCTAAAACCCTCATAAAGTCCAGGAGCTTACAACCCCATACTGTCATATAATCTGGGAGCTTACACCATGCCACACTTGTTCAACCCATCAACTACCCTCGAGAGCATCTCACTACCCCTGGGGCACCAAGCCCCACCCTCTTTCTCCTAAACTAAGCCTCACCAGACACCATAACCACATATATTCTTGGAGCTTACACCATGCAAGATACTTAGGGGGCATCCAAGGATTACATACACAAAAAATTGGAATTTTTTACCCCATCCCCCCTCCCATACACAAAATTTAACCCAGCGTACATAGGAAAATATCCTGATTTTAGACCCCTCCCCCTTCGCTGCATACGTAATACTTGAATGCCCCTTTATTCAATCCATCCACTACTGCCTGAAGCATGTCCCCACCCCGGGGCAGTGAGCCCCACCCTCTATCTCCTAAGCTAAGCCTCGCCAAACCCCATACTGTCATATAATCTGGGTGGTTACACCATGCTACACTTGTTCAACCCATCAACTACCCTCGGAAGCATGTCACTACCCCTGGGGCACTGAGCCCCACCCTCTTTCTCTCAAACTAAGCCTCGCCAGACCCCATACCCACATATATCCTGGGAGCTTGCACCATGCTACACTTAGGGGTCATTCAAGTATTGGAATTTTTGATCCCCTTTCCCCTCCGATACACAAAATTTAAACCCAGCGTACGTAGGAAAAAATCCTGATTTTTAGACCCCCCCCCCAGCTGCGTACGTAATACTTTAATGCTCCGTTATTCAATCCATCCACTACCCTCGGGAGCATGTCCCCATCTCAGGGGCACCGAGCTCCACCCTCTATCTCCTAAAGTAAGCCTCGCCAGACCCCATACCCATTATATTCTGGGAGCTTACACCATGCTACACTTAGGGGGCATCCAAGTATTACATACGCAAAAAATTGGAATTTTTTACCCCATCCCTACCCATACACAAAATTTAACCCAGCGTACGTAGGAAAAAATCCTGATTTTAGACCCCCCACCCCCATTCACTGCGTATGTAATACTTGAATGCCCCCTTATTCAATCCATCCACTACTGTCTGGAGCATGTCCCCACCCTGGGGCAGCGAGCCCCACCCAACTCTATCTCCTAAACTAAGCCTCGCCCAACCCCATACTGTCGTATAATCTGGGAGGTTACACCATGCTACACTTGTTCAACCCATTAACTACCCTCGGGAGCATGTCACTACCCCTGGGGCACCAAGCCCCACCCTCTTTCTCCTAAACTAAGCCTCACCAGACTGAGACCCCATACCCACATATATCCTGGGAGCTTACACCATTCTACACTTAGGGGTCATTCAAGTAATGGAATTTTTACCCCCCTCTCCCCTCCCATATGCAAAATTTAACCCAGCGTACAAAATTATGATTTTTAGACCCCCACTCCCCCCTCCCTACGTACGTAAATACTCTATATATTGTAGGAGCTTGCATCATGCAACACTTACTGAACCCTTCCACTACCCTCGGGAGCATGTCCATATCCCTGGGGCACCGAGCCCCACCCTCTATCTCCTAAAGTAAGCCTCTCTCAAACCCATACCCTCATATATTTCGGGAACTTAAACCATGCTACACTTTTCTATATGGAAAATAAGCATGTCCCCCGGGGCATCGAGCCTCACTCTCTATCTCCCAAACTAAGCCTCACCTGACGCCTACCCAAATATATTCTGGGAGCTTACATCATGCTGCACTTATTCAATGCATTAGTCAACCCCATACCTTCGTATTTCAAGTTAAACTGAAATTCTAAATCGCAATCTGAAATAAGTTTTTTTTTGTGCAAATATTTGCTTTTTTTTTTTTTTTTTTTAGATTTTGTTCAAAATTTTCATTCTCTCTTTATTTTTGTAATTTCTTTTCCGAGCATTGTGATGGCATACAGTGTTGGTTTATTTCTGTCATCCCTCACTGCATTGCAACCCCAAAAGGGCTCAATCCCTAGGTGGAGCCCCATGTTTATATGCCCAATGGAAATGAAGGTTGAGGTTGTACAATGCCATAGCGATTTAAGTCTATCTGTTTGTCCGTCCGTTGATTTTTGTAAGCTGTGCAGTTCCAGGTCATGTACTGGTACCAAACTTTGGATATATCTTACCCATGGGGCAAAGAGAAACCATATCCATTTTGAGGTCAAAGGTCAATGTCACTGTGTACAAAAATAAGCAGATCTTTGAAAATTGTATGATTATGATGTGAGTATAGTAGCAGTATTGTGGATTGTGATGGTGAAGAGAATCTCTCTTCCCCCCCACACACACACACACACAAAGATGTGTGGTTGAGAGATAAACTTATTCTGGGTAGGTAGTTTCCAGAGAGAAATGGGTTACATGTGCTAGTGTTACACTTACAGGAATTATATTGTTCAAATTAATGAGTGAAATAAGAGGAGCTGCATTGGGCAGGAGAAACCAGATTAATCTAGTGTACATGTATTAGCTCATGTTCTAACAAATAAGTCCTGATACTTTAACAACGTAGTCAAAATGGTGCTAGAATTTTAGTCATAATATTCATTGCATAATAATATAAGCTTCTATGCTTCAATAATATCAGTTCAGGTAGCCCAATACTAGTCCATTTCATGTTGCCAGAGGGCCATTTGCACAATTATCACCTAGTCCGCTGTAGTTTGGTTACCTAACCAGGTCGATTAAAATGAATGTACTGCTTTGAGTGAGTAGCCATTTTGAACCACTGCTACATTTCCCTATCACCAGCACACACGCCTACCTGACAATTATCTCGTACAATTCGTGGTCATGCTCGCTGCCAAATTAATGGTTGGTCTGCATCTATGTTGCTGCACTAATTCATTATAATTGTCAGATCTGTCAATTAAGAGTTCAGTAGCAAAATCAATCCAGTTTACACAATCGCAAAGTGGTGTTTTCAAGGGTGTACATAAGTAAGTGAATGATTTTGGGGAAAATACTATTTTCAGAATACTAGTTTTGGTCAATTGGGTGCCCAAACCCATAGCATCCAAACATATTCAAATATGGCATAGATCAGGCCCTGAATGTCACAGAGAATTCATAACTGAGATTTCTTTCCTTTTTTGGTAGAGGCATCATCACGAGAACAACGGTTTTTCCCTGCCTATTCAGGGCTTCGTGTTTAGCGCGAGTGATAGCTCACCTGCACGCAAACACTCGCATAAATTCATGTCACGAGAGTGATTTTAGCTCACGTAAACTGTCACATTTTATATTGTATTATATTGCAATCACTCTCCTGACTTTTAAATACCCTCTCCTAAATATTTTGACGTGAGTTATTTTTAGCTCGCGCACTAATTCTAAACACGAAACCCTGCCTATTCTCTCCTGGACTAGCCATTGCATATAATGGGGCTTGTATCTCTAGGACTCATTTATGTTGTGATGGCCAATCATTTAGCATTTAGTCTGTCTGTCGCACGAGACTGAAATTTAAATTCTTTATTTGTCACGAACATGCAAGCGCTTTGTGTGCCTGCTTGATTGCATCATAGCGTAGTAAGATTTGATTGGTCGTATTGATGATAATGAGGTTCGAGGGGCGTGATGTATATTCCTGAATAATGTACCAAATAAAGACTCGGTGTGGTTAATCAGCCAGAGACATCGTGGATGCGTGTCTCTGGAGGAGCGAGAATGGGTAGAGGTCGATCCTACAAAGTATTGAAAGATTGGAGGGAGGGGGAAATTATGACCCGGCAAAGTTACAGAATTATGTCTGCCTGGAAATGACTAACACATGCAGGTCTTTCTGTTCTATATATATGTCATGTATATTCAATCTCAATTAAGGTGTGTATTATTTTGTATGTTAAATTTATATCAGAGAATTTTGGTGTTAAAATAGTTTTTTTCTATTCATTCAGCATATTATTTGGAAATATATTACAACACAAAATGGTTGTTTTTGTTCTTTTATTCTCTATCCTGAACTTTGATTGGTAGTCCACTTGAAAAATGTGGGCAGAGATCTAGTATCTAAGTTTAGGTAAAATCTCTAAAAATTCCATCACATCACACACAGTAATAATCTCTCATAGTGTATAACAAATGTCTTCAAAATATTCAGTTTTTAACCCCTTGGGCATATTTGCTCAAAGGGTATTGTCATGATATATGTCCGTTGTGCGTCCAAATCCATCTCTGATTTCTCATTACCACCATATCTCAAGAATGACTATGCCAAAAAATTCTCTCTTACGTGATATTTCATTTTGGCACTCCAAACTGCACCTCATGGGGGCCAAAATCTCATTAAACCGCACCAGGTCCTTTGGGATTGTCATGAGACCAAGGAGAAGGAGAGTCTTAGACAGGAGGCTTCTCGTAACTGTAATATAATGGCTGAACAACAGGAACTTACATGAAAGATTGACCGATATGTGGCACCAATCTGATCTTAAGTACACATGTATATGTATGATGCTGTTACCAGTAACTAGACCATTGAATATTGGCATCAATAATCAATCACTTTCTGGAGGAAATGACAGTGGTCAGTGGTGCCCTAGAAATTATTTCTTGAGTCAATAAAGTTTCCTGTGGCTATATATAGAGACTGCACTATTTAGCTTGGATTATGTTAATAGCATACAGTACATTGGATTGGATTACTTAGGCACTTAATCGTGCCAGCATACCATATACCTACATACAATATACTTGGTACCTTTATTACTGTATAGCATACTGGTTACGAAATTGTCATATGTTTTCTGGCTTCATTGAAGTGAAAATTCCACAGATCAATGCCAAGTCTTGTCAGATGTTGTCCAACTGGCAAGTATTGACCAAACTTTTTTAGAAAGTGAAAGTGAATCTAAACCAGACTCTTATGTACATGTGTTATCATTCTGCATCAGAACTGTGACAGCTGTTGTATGCATGGCCTACTTTATCAAGATTAAGACATTTGTCCATGTATACTATGCTCCATAATAGATTTGCTGTTCATCATCTTTTAGAGAAATAAATTGATGAGAAAGGCTGCTTGATATTTATAACCTGGCCATGGATTTGCTCGCCCACTCAATCATAGTTATCCAGATGTGCTAATCTTGGCCAAATTTCCAATATAATAATGTGTGGAAACATTGGACTCGATCTAGGACAAACAACAACCAATTTTCTGAAGTGTTTTACTCTTGTCAGGTGTCATTGTAGTGGATTACAGTGAGAGCGGGGCGTAACAGGAACTGAAATGTTAGTTCTAGTATATTGAACTCAGAATTTTAATTTAATTTTTCTCTTTTCAAGAGTCCACGTTTTCAGCTTCTGAATATTTCCATTTTCTTTGTGAATTCAGAAAGTGAAAGTAACCTTGAACAACGGAGGGGTAACAGGTCTTTCTTTGACAGCTGGTACTATTGATTTATTTGTGAAAATCATTCTACTAGTATATGGAAGGGATCCAAGTTTTATACATATAAAACAAAAAGAATCAAAATTTCCCTAGGAAATTTTATCGGGACACATTATTAACCTATAACTAAACTCCAGTTTGTAAAATTTCCAGCGCACCAGAGTGACTTAAGAACATGGTGCAACAAAGCCAATATAAATTTCCGAGTTGTAGTATAAATTCATAAGCCAGTGAGGGACCAAGACAGTTGATAGCATGCTGCCTACTGAGAGCAAATCGCAACTTTCAGCTGAAGACAATTCAGATTGCTGATACCACATCTGGGTAAGTACAAGTATAAACATACGATGGGCTGTATTCTCGTACATGGAGACTTGTCGATGTATTTGGTAATGCCTATTATAACTGAACCACAGGAAGTGAAATTTCCCACCATAAAATTTGGGGGTGAAAAATGGTTCAAAATCATGCATATAATCCAGTATTTATTCGTTATTTCATAGATTATAGAGGGTGATCAAATTTATTAAAGCCGCTGATTGAATTTTGTTAAAAGTTAGGGGTGATTAAATATTGATAGGGAAATTGAAATCTTAGATGGATTAACATATATACATGTAAATAATAAACCACAAACAGTACCGTAATAAATGCCTGATCGAGTTACATGATCGAGTTACAGACTATATTTTTCTAAACCGGTATCATTGCTTCAAGGGCTCTTCAGTTCAATCCTGATCAGTCATTTCATCATGTACATGTAGAATAGTCTCAGTACATTTCCATGGCTTTTCAATTTTGCCTGCCCTAATAGGGACATATGTTAGGATGGTAAGAGGATGTCCATACATTTGTCAGAGGACGAAATTAACACCTAGTCTATGACAGGTACTTTTTGCATGAGACCGGTAGAAATTAAGTTAATTGGCTCAAGTGACCGGTAGGCAAAATAAATTTAAAAACATGGTTAATACATTTGTGCTTAATATTACCTTCAAAATGAATGCAGGAAACTGCCAGCAGATTAATTACATGTAATGCATTACAGTGTATTACAAATTGAACTAATCAGGCCTCCACGTACTGGAAGATTTTGTTTTCATATTTATGCCACATTACGAATGACAAAATTAATGTATCGTTAGCGCATTCAGGATACTATTGAGAGGACACAGGTTGAAGTCCTTCGTACCTGTCACCAGAGATGGCTAATACCTTTTAACCCCTGATCTGTCCATCCTTTCCATATCCAGTCTTTATCTTGGGAAGTTTGCTGCAAGTTTTATAAGCGGATACAATAGAGGGATACATTGTGCAAATTAAGATCAAACGTCAATATTGCTGTGTACTGTGGCCGACAAATTTGGAAATCATTGAAGGTACCAAAGTTAAGGTCAAGGTCAGTGTGACCCCAAAATGGAGGTCCAGATTTACAGAAAATTATTGAAAACATCAGTTCGTGCTAGTTAAGTCCATGCAGTTCAGTTCATTGATGTGGATTCATTGTGATCAATCTTCAGGTATATTTATCAACCATGTGACTACCAGAAGCCTGTTGAGGTCAAAAGGTCAAGGTCACTGGTTCAAAAATACAAAAAAAAATCATAAATCGCAATTGGTTTGTGAGTGCTTGCATCAGGGGAATCAGTTCCTCTTGATTCTGAGGTTCATCAAATTATAGATCCTCATATACATGATATGTTTTCCACGGGATATCTCCAGTTTTAATTCTTGTGAATTGCATCCAAACTTTAGGTTTTGCTATCTGAAGATCTCTGCAAAACCAGCTCTTATTCTTTCTGGCCCATTACTTGTAATTTTGTGGCACAAGTAGGGCCTATCATTTCCATTATGAAAAGTAATTTTCTCTGCCTTTTGGAACTACATGTTGGTGAATGCTACATGGAACAGATACATTTTTGTTTGTTCTATTATGAATAAGAGATACAACTGACAATATTATCTCAGTGTTTTGGGAGAGAAAAGGCAGGTGGTCTTATACTGCTAACCTAACGAAATTGGATTACATCTTGAAATTACATGTATGGGTAACAAAAATGCATGTTTATGTTGAATGTGAGAGGGTCTGTTTACTGAGTCTCTTTCTTGTGATAGCCAATATTTGAACTGAGGCAGGATTATTGAATTAGGGAGGCAGGTTTATCACCGTTCTCTAGACCCTAGTCAATCCAATTTTATAGGTTTTTTTCTGTAAATTGACTAATGGGAAATTGCTTTCTACGGTTTGTCTGTAACAAGCTGCGATATATGGCGGTGAAACAAGACGGCATCCCTTCAATGTTTCTAAATGGGGAAAGCATAATCATGATGTTAGAAGCATAATGGTTTACAGGAGTACTTGAACTGTTTTCCAGGTCTGTTCTTTGTGTTTCAGAGCCTTAGAGAAGAAACTGACTGAAGAGATATTATCGGACTTCTAAGAGCATCTATTGGACACATCGGTTGACAGAAAAGTAAGCTGCACTTTTTACATGTATCACATCTATTATCATTTTATACATCATATCCTAGAAATAATAATCCAGGCAGAAATATTTCTACCTCCATGACCCAACTTATTGTGTAGTTACCAATAGGCTATGTACAGTTTGGTAGTTGTTTATTATTATTAAAATTTTTTTGATGCATCTCAAAATATGTAACATCCCAATGTAGCTAGAATTCATCCCATTTTTACTCCTCAGCCCTACGGGCTAAGGAGTATTGTTGTGGCCCTGGGGGTGTGTCTGTCCGTCTGTCCGAGCCGTATCTCGATAACTATTGCAAGGAAGTTCATGAAATTTACAGGTTATGATCATTTTATTTTTTACTTGTGCCTTTGAGACTTTCAGGTCAAACCGGTCATTAATTATTTTTTTACATTTTTTTTTATTTTTCTACCATTTTCCTGGCTTCTAAAAAGGGATCTCCAAGTATGCATACATTAGCCCTACTTTTATACTGATTTACATACTCGTACTGACATGTTGCCTATCAAGAGCTCCATAGTAAAGTTGTATCATGTCTGCCATTGGTTCATTCGGTGTAGGGCAGGACTGGCCATTGGTTTGGTCTAAAGTATATAATCATTTGCATATTCAGTAGTATGGTGTTGCAAGTGACTCATTCATGGAGGATGTATGAACACAACTTAGATCTAATGTTGGTCCAGCATGAACTATATAAACTAGGATGAAAGTAACTCCGAAAATGGAAGTCATTGTGATAAATTTTCGGAGTTACTTTCATCCTAGTTTATGTGAAATTGATCTGTGGGAATAATGGATTATGAACTATATACCCTCGGAGCTTCTTAATTATTACAGTGACAGTCAACATCCACATTAAAACCAGCAACATGGTATCAAGTCCTGATACATGTATATGATTTTTGTGCATTTGGCTAGAAAGTGCTTTGTCCGAACCACGAAACATCCGCCGAGAACACAGTGTCAGATATACAGTAAATTACCCGGGATAAAAGAGGGCTTGCGGCCACCGATACGAGATTGCCATAATAGTCGTATCCCTACGCTGTTGAGAAAAAAATTAATCCAACATTAAAACTGTGAAAATCAACTTATTTCGTCTAAAATTTCATAGAATGAATTTGAACGATAATAAATGCCTATTTTATCACAGAATTGTAGGAACTTGTGAGATCTGTCAAAACCGAAAGTAGTCTCCACGTGTTCGTGGCTGCAATCAATACATCAAGATTCAATGGCGGGCTTGAAGTTGAATTTTCAGTTGTAAAATGAACAGTGTTCTGGCAGTTTACAAGCGGTGTCTCGCATAGCAAGTCCTCAAAAACATACTTCAGAAAGATAGCGATATGTCATTCAAATATGAAACTTTGTTTCTCAAAATCCGCCGCATGCTTCGAAATGTGGCCGCATGTAACTCTTTTATTAGTAAAAATCCAGCCATGCCATGGTCATGATGGTAGCAACAACAACAACAGTAGTTTTGTTCATTCTGTTAGAACTTCAAACATCTACTTACAGATTTGAGCAACCTGTTATGTACTCTAATACTATTTGAAGCTGATATCCCTTATTGTTATCTTTTACTGGAGGGTAATGAGTAATTTTGTTGAGATTTTGCAACAGAAAACATCAAATCACGAAATTAGCGCATGGTATGACAGGGGAGGTAATTAGGGTTTTTTCTTTTCAAACTGTCCAGAGTTATCGCCCCTGTTTGTAAGCTATTGTTCAGATTTCAATGAGAACTAGATATTTTGTTCAAGAAATAAACTGAACCAAGTTCACTATAAATACTTTCATCAGATAAGAAAGTTATTTCTTTTATTACATGATCATCTGTTATTTATACCCGAGTTATACTATATTGATATAAATTCTCCATACATTTTTTTCCAATTATATTTTTTACCATTGCTGGTTAGATCAATCTAGTGTTGTGGGGTCTTCAAATGCTGAAAATAAAATTAACTGCTTTGATATTCAACTCTTTTCCATGCACAAGAGTATCAAATGATTATCTACTTATACAGATGTAGATTCAGGGATTCATAGAAGTCCAAAATTTTGCCACCGGAAACTGTAATTTCAGTATTTTTTTTTACCTCAATTGAGTTTTTATCAGTTTTTGCCACCGACGTCCTGATTGCTATTGAGTTTTTTTTGTGTTTTTGCCGCCGCCATATGTAATGGTTCTGAGTTTAAAGCTTAGAATAAAGTAATATAACATCAAATTTGACATAATCATTAAACTGTCTTAATTTATTTGAACAAGAATAGAATATTCCATCACCACAAAGTCAGCCTCCTAGGGGTGCAGTCTATCGGAGATGGCTCAATTCCCATCTCCTACCGACAACTGCACCCCAATTACTAGCATTGTTTCAGTTATGAAAATATTTTGGTCAATTTAAATAATCCATATCCTTCATAATTGATATTTAATCCCAATCAGGGGTTTTCCCTAAAATGTTGAACAGGCCTTGAAATAAGACAGCACAGGGCGATAAAAAATTTGATCCCCTGATTTTTGGTCCAGGTGATCCATTTTTACCCCTCGGCCATTTTGGCCTTGGGGTATTGTCGTTGCCATGTCCGTCTGTCCGTCCGTTAACGCTTTTTAGGCAAAACCGCTTGAGATAAAACCACCAAATTTTCAACACTTATTTATCTTGTGCTAAGTCAGACGCCTATTGAAAGTGGCTTCCCTCGGCCCATATTTTACAGAGTTCTGCCCCTTTACAGATTTATTAATTTCTATTTCTGTCCTATATGCCTGAATGTAACCAACTATATCTGCAGAACTGTGTTCGGTATAGTTACTATATTTTGGAAACTTATTTATATTGTTGTATTCTACAAGCCAACAAAGGATTACTCACCTCGGCTTATGGAGTTATGCCCCTTTCGTATGTAATTGTCTCCGATTTTGTTATCTGTAGTTGAATATACAAGTTATATCTGCAGATCCGTGTTCGGTACAGCTTATTTGTCTCGGTTCTTATTTTACAGTAGTGCTAAGTCAGACGCCTATCGAAAGTGGCTCCCCTCGGCCCATACTTTACAGAGTTATGACCCTTTACTGATTTATTAATCTCTATTTCTGTCCTATATGCCTGAATGTAACCAACTATATCTGCAGAACTGTGTTCGGTATAGCTACTATATTTTGGAAACTTATTTATATTGTTGTATTCTACAAGCCAACAAAGGATAACTCGCCTCAGCTTATGAAGTTATGCCCCTTTCGGATGTAATAATCTCCAATTTTGTTATCTGTAGCTGAATGTACAAGTTCAATCTGCAGATTCATGTTCGGTACAGCTTATTCGTCTCGGTTCTTATTTTACAGAGTGCTAAGTTAGACGCCTATCGAAAGTGGCTCCCCTCGACCCATATTTTACAGAGTTATGCCCCTTTACAGATATATAATTTTCTATTTCTGTCCTATATGCCTGAATGTACTACCCGTATATCTTGATCATCCCACATAGAACTATCTCTTCCCCAATTCACACTACACATGGGTCACAATCACTTGGGGAAAGCCGAGGGGTTTTGATTAGATCAATCTCATGTTTGATTTTCTAGTAACCAATCGATCACCTGAATCGATTCACCTAAAACTAGAGATTTCATGTTGTATGAATGGATTGGTTTTTCTTAGGTGAAATTGTGCAAAATGACTCGATGTGCATGACAATTTACTAAATTCATTTCAGGAAATATATCCAAGATAAAACTTGACATTTTAAGAACGTGTTTTACTCCTTCCTGACTGTCTCTTAACCCTACTATTATAGTATAGTGCTGTCGATGTCCGAGTGCCAGGCTGTCAAGCAGTGTTGAACCTTTCAAAATGGGTTCAAAAGCGGTGACTGTCAAGTCGTTGGAATTATAAAATGAAATAATGGATGGTATTTGATGCACGATACATTAATTTGAAACCCTGAACATACATTCGGAACATATTTGGTATTTTACAGCTTTAGAAATATTTAGGAAACGCAATTTGGCAAAAATATTGTACCGTAAAACTCACATAAGAAATTTTATCACTTTCAGATTACTACCGATGGACGGTCTGTTTTGCTTCATTCCGACTAAATAACTCGTCTAAAATCTTACAGATGTCACGATATGTATTACTGGTTACACTTAGGATAAAGAATACTGAAAATTTATTAAACATTCGGAAAAAATCCTGTTGTTTACGCAACGCGTGGTTTCGGTGAGCGAAGCCATTGTGATTCTGTCAAATTCGACCACGGCACATGCGTACTCAAGCGATATTTTATGGTGGACCAATCAGTAAGTCGGGTTACGTCAGGCGATCAGGTTTTCTCGGGATTGAATGAAAAGAATTTAAAACACATGACCATTTTACCCAATAACATAGACGCATTTCTACTACGTGACCCAAATGCTTGTGTAAATGGAAACACGAGTTGTTGCCCTTGAATTTTTTTATCTCGAATGTGGAGAATGTCTTCCTGTAAACGATCTTGTAAACAAGGTGCGTTTTTACTCGTTTTAACGAACTTTTCTGAATAAATGACGCGCGTACGTCTAAAAAAATCTTAAACGGAGTTGTTGGTCGAATTTTAGCGTTCACCGGAATTGAGTTTATAGCTGAGAAATTGAATATTTACTGTGTTAAACGCACACACTTCAGTTTTTTACAGTCCGAATTGAGTTTCCTAGTGAATTTAACCGACGTGTATGAATCCCTGAGATTATACATGTAAGAGTAATTACATACAGATACTGTGGGGAATTTCACTTCTCTGAGATGAACTGGCTCCGATTGTCTGTCCATCCATCCGTGTGTCAGTGTATCCATCCGTTTATTTGTCTGAGTTGTGGCTTGGGTTTGCATTTTGCATGCCATAACTCTGCTATGCATCCAAACTTCTACACCCATAAAAACATCTTGGTCTAGACTGTTAAGGGGCTGAGGAGTTGTAGCACCTCTGGTGCCTCATGTTTAAATTATTTCTTGCTTCATATGTTCATGCATTCACTGACCCTAAAAAGATGTTGGGTTTTGATCCTTCTTTATACGCCAGCCCAAAAGGCGGACGTATTATGTGATGGCGGTTTCCGTCCGTCTGTCCGGTTCTCGTGTCCGGTCTATATCTGGGACAGTTTCCTATCCACAGCTCCAATTTTTGGTGAGTGGATACCCTACGGGGAGACGATGTGTCGCGTACCAAAATGAAGGTCGAGGTCACAGGTCAAAGGTCACTGGCCTAAAAAACAGGAAATCACTGAAGTATTCGTGTCCGGTCTATATCTGTGAACGTTTTCTATCCACAGTTGCAATTTTTTGTGAGTGGATACGCCAGGTGGAGACGATGTGTCGCATGCCAAAATTGAGGTCGAGGTCAGAGGTCAAAGGTCACTGTTGCCAAAAATCAGGAAATCAGTGATCATTGACAGTTTTCTATCTACAGTTCTAATTTTTGGTGAGTGGATGCCCTAGGGGGGGAACGATGTGTTGCATATTAAATGTAGGTCAAGGTCAGAGGTCAGAGGTCAAAGGTCAGTGTGATAGAAAAATCAGGAAATCGTTAAAAATTTCTAGTTTTTTGTGAGTGGATTCAATAGGCAGAAATGAAGTGATGCATACCAAAAATTAGGTGAAGTTCAAAGGTCACTGACCCCAAAATTAGGAAATTATTAAAAATAACATTTTTTATGTCAGTAGATACATTAGGGGGACACAATGTGTCACATACCAAAATGTAGGTCAAGGTCAAAGGTCAAGGTCACTGTGACCCCAAAATCGTGATATTGTTAAAAATCATGATTTTTTGTGTCCATTGAGAAATTGAGGGGAGACGGTTTGTCATGTACCAAAATTTAGGCCACGGTCAAAGGTCAAGGTCACTGTGACCCCAAAATCAGGAAATCATTAATAATCATGATTTTTTGTGTGCATTGATAGATTGAGGGAAGACGATGTGTTGTGTACCAAAATTGAGGTCAAGGTCAAAGGTCAAGGTCACTGTGACCCCAAAATCAAGAAATCATTAAAAGTCACATTTTCATATGCCTGTCGAAGACGAGGTCGTGTAATGCGATGTTGCGTTCTGTCCATTCATCCATTAACATTTGTTGTCCATGCGATATCTCTAGTTTCAAGGTATGGATTGGTACCAAACTTTGAATATATCTTACTCGCATGGCAAAGTGGAGCCATACATTATGAGATCAATTTGTCAAAGGTCTAGGTCGCAGTCCCCCAAAACTGAATCAAGCTTAGCTGACTAAATGTGTTGGAATATTGTTGGAATATTCGAAGTTCTTTCCCCTGCATTTATATGGTATTGTCCTGTGGAGTTGTCTCCCATGTTTGAAACGCTTCATTTAGTTAAACTGTTGTGAAATAAAAACCATACATTTACTAATTTAACGGGGAGAGGAGTCCTTTATGAACTTCACACCTGTTTATTAACTCAAGAACAAAGGTTTACTTCATCACTTTCTTTTTCCTTCATGAAAAATTCTCTCGTCTGAAAGGAATCCATTTGCAGGAAAACTACTATTTTCTTGTGTTTGACTATTGTCGATTTCAGTGTGGGATATGTGAGCTCTCAGCTCTTACTTCTAGGTCAATTAGTTACCAAGAGTTAAGCTCATTTTAGTTTATCATTCAATATAAGATGTGATATATGTTACATTCTCATAATTTCTAGATCAATTGGAATCAAGGCTATTAAACAACCTTGAAATTTGAACCAATGTAATTCCAGATATATGGGCGTATATTGAAGCCCATTGGGCTCTTGTTTCTTCTGCTGTCTTGAATTTTTATGTTGGCATCATTGCAAAAACTCGGTTACAAAATTTAGCAAAAAAGGTGCATGGATTGCAGTCCACTGAGCACTCACCAGTTGGCCTTGCCCAAATGAACACAATAATAATAGATAGGCCTCACTAAACAGCTATTGTCATTTCAATTAAGTGCCAACCAATCTGATTCAGAACAGATCTGAACGAGAGATCCTGAAGGATCTTGGCGCCCACCATTGTCCGATAATTGTAAGCTAATGACTAGAGGATCTTTTTGTCCATTGTTACTAAGAACAAACGATTGATTTGTAATTTTGTTTACAGAATTTTGAATCTGAGCGAAAAAGATTGAAAAAGGGACACTGAAAAACACCAAGATAGTTTCAGGAGTTTCAAGATTTCTAGAAACTGTACTTATGTCGTTTGTTATAATGCAAGAGAAATGAGCAAAGTTAGTCTGAAAGTGAATGTACATGTATGGAGGATCCTTCGCCTTCGTTTTGTAGATTTTTTCTTTATTTATTTTTTTGCACGTGTCATCATTGGGCACTGGAAGTGAAGACCAATCTGTTTGACACTTTGGCATGAGCTATGAAACATAGTTAAGATTTTATAATTAGGAACGAATGCTAATTCTGTTCTGTTTACTGGGCTAGTTTGAGATATCTATTTTAAGATGACATGCTCGAAAATAGTAAGATGGTACATGTACAATACTTAATACTGAAGGGATCCGGTCCGCGCAGTAATGTTGAAACTTCGAAAGTGCCTGAATCCTGATTATCTCCCTTGGATCGAAACATGCAGTAGTCTACAGTTGTCGAGTTGTGACGTTGAGTCACAAGAGTGGCATCCCTTCATGTAGCCGACCCGCCAGCAGACGAAAGGGTGGGGCAGTTCACTTGCTACTGCATGGACTAAAGAAAACTGATTTAAAATTTGAAGAAACACATTTTAATTCCGAATTATTTGAACTCCTTGATATGGAAGGTGAAGGTATGGATACTCTCTATAGTCAATATATAAAATATGCCCCACCGTTTGATCCGTCGACTCTTGTGATGCAATGTTACAACTCGAGAATACTGTATTAATTTGAAGCGTAACTTGGATTTTCGAATCGGACCTAAAAAGGTATCTTGCACTACTAGCCCCCATGTGGGACCTGTGTATCAAATTTCAGAAAGATCCATGAAATATTTCCTGAGAATTCACGATAACAATGTTTCAAGGGGAAATTCAAGATGGCCGCCTTGTGGCCATATTGGATTTTCGATTCGGACCGAAAAAGGTATCTTGCACAACTAGACCCTAAGGGGAACCTGTGTATCAAATTTGAGAAAGATCCAGGCAGTACTTCCTGAGAAATCACGATAAAAAAGTTGCATGGGAAAATCCGAGATGGCCACCTGGTGATCATATTGGATTTTCAATTCGGACCGAAAATGGCATCTTGCATATCGAGACCCTAAGGGGAACCTGTGTACCAAATTTGAGAAAGATCCATGCAGTAGTTCCGGAGAAATGACGATAAAGTTTCATGGGAAATCTGAGATGGCTGCCTGGTGGCCATACTGGATTTTCGAATCGGACCAAAAAAGGTATCTTGCACAACTAGACCCCAAGGGGAACCTGTGTACCAAGTTTGAGAAAGATCCACTCAGTACTTCCTGAGAAATCACAATAACAAGGTTTCATGGGGATATCCAAGATGGCTGCCTTGTGGCCATATTGGATTTTTGAATCGGACCAAAAAAAAGTATCTTGCACAACTAGCCCCCATTTTTAGGGGAACCTGTGTACCAAATTTGAGAAAGATCCACTCAGTAGTTCCTGAGAAATCGTGATAACAAGGTTTCATGGGAAAATCCAAGATGGCTGCCTGGTGGCCATATTGGATTTTCGAATCGGACCAGAAAAGGTATCTTGCACAACTAGACCCCAAGGGGAACATGTGCAACAAATTTTAGAAAGATCCATGCAGTAGTTCCTGAGAAATTGCGCTAACGAGGTTTCATGGGGAAATCCAAGATGGCTGCCTGGTGGCCATATTGGATTTTCGAATCGGACCAAAAAAGGTATCTTGCACAACTAGACCCCAAGAGGAACCTGTGTACCAAACTTGAGAAAGATCCATAAAGTAGTTCCTCAGAAATCGCGATAACAAGAATTGTTTACGGACGGACTGACGGACGGACGACGGACCATGGACGAAAAGCAATTTGAACAGCCCACCATCTGGTGATGGTGGGCTAAAAAATGCTCCTCATATTTTCGCTGATTTAGGGACCAGGAATGGTGTTTCCGTGTTCAAAAACCTAGCTGTCAGCAGACCAACTTTGCACTCCTGCCCATCTCACTTTACAGCAAGGGGGCAACAAGTCTACAGTTCTGTATGACCCATCTTCTCATATTTGAATTTGTTTCATCAGATCAATATTTCATTCTCTGGAAACCCTGATGATATTCGATTGACATCAATAGAATTTAGATATATTGATCAATTTCATGAGACATTTCTCTGTCCATGATATCCCAAGTTCAACCTGTCTTTCCCCCACAGTTGTAGCTGGAGTACATACCTAAATTCAATTTAGGGATGTATTCAAGCTTGCGGTAAAGTGAGACGGGTAGGAGTGCTAAGTTGGTCTGCTGACAGCTAGGTTTTTGAACACGGAAACACCATTCTTGGTCCCTAAATCTGGAGAAGCTGTGTGATTGGTCAGCACTCAGAACATGGAAACGAGTGTGTTGTTGCCTGATCTACATGAGCGACGAGCCGTTTCTGCAGAGCAGGTTTTGATCGGATTGTGTGCCAGCAGTCAGTGGATCGTTTCACTACCATTTCTCCGACGGGGAATATTATTTACTGTTGATAATTGACATATTTCCACTGGCATGACTGTTGCTATATGATTCTCAATTACCTTTAGATTTAGTCTTTTGATTGATGAAATTTAGTTTAACTGTAAATTAATAATGACTTGTTGAAATTTTTATTGAAATATTGTTGGCTTGCTGAACATTGTCATGGAAGCCAAGGTAGCGAATTTTTTTATTTTATGGCTGTTCTTATTTTAGACTTAATCACTAGAACTCGTGGACTTTGAAAAGTCAGCCTAATTGTCAATCTGTTACATTTGCTTCGGTACTTCAATTTATTAAACTGCTTTGTTGTTTCGAAACCTTGACACAAACGGGTATGAGTAGGCAAAATATCTGACTTTGTCCAGAGCTATTGCAATACGGTCAGAAGCTTCACAGCTGACCTCCGAATGTCTGATATTGAGCCTTTGTAAATTCCCAGTGAGTTGCATGTACATATATACTAGTATCTGTTCTGAACCTCAATCCCTTTGATGACATGAACACCAAATAAAGTCAATATTCCCAGTCATTGTAGCCAGATGGGCTGATATTCAACAGATGACTGGTTCTACAAGATCACAGACAGACTTGAAAATCTTACAACCGCCAGTGACTTTCTCCATAAATGTGCAATATCACACTGCAGCAGTTGCCATGGTAACCCCTGGCTGTGATTTTCTGGTGAAGCAAGGAAAGACTAGATCTGGGATGGGCTCAGTGGTCGGTGTGTTTGTCCACAACCTGTTAATTCTCCAACCATTTATATACAACGACCCAGTAAATAGCCATGTAGGATGTTGTCAACGGTGGAAGAGATACATGTAGAGAAATAGATATGGATGACAGTTGGACTGATGATGGAATTGTGCTGATATTATATGTTTTCTAAGCCTGGTCATTGTTAAAGTCAGCTTGTGATGTCAGTGTCCAGGTAAATATGTGTTAATGTTGCCTATATGTTGTTCCCTGTATACATGTATATGCTTCAATAGTTTGAGTCCTCTAATTCACAGACCTGTGCTGTAATGATGAATGGTAAATCCTGTTATCCTCGTTGTCCTGGAGGTTTCCCCAATTTCAGTTTTAGAGGACTCGATCCTCTATGGCAGGGCTCTCACTGGCCCTATTTTCCCCTATATTTTCTGCTCTCCCCTACATGTATTCCCCCCCCCCCCTATATTTTCTCAAATTTGAATGATTTTGCCCTATTATTCCTATTTTTTCAGGATTATTCGTGCTTTTTCGCGGAGCTCTGACCTTGTGTTTATTGTGATACATATACACGAATAGTTGGCTTATTTAAATCCTCCAAAATAACGTGTTTCTTTACTAGAGGAGTGGCTGTCATTGTCTTTTGTTGTTTTTGGATAAAAACACTGATCCTATGAGATCCCTATTCGTGACTGAAATGCTCTGTTTTCTGGATTTTGCCCTATATTTGC
This sequence comes from Hanleya hanleyi, assembly GCA_036873755.1. NCBI lineage: Eukaryota > Metazoa > Mollusca > Polyplacophora > Lepidopleurida > Hanleyidae > Hanleya > Hanleya hanleyi. Next base: position 189,147 of record JAVTVY010047370.1, on the reverse strand, counting down.
CCTATATTTTGGTCATTATATCCCTATATTTGCCCTATATTTTGGCTATGGGTCAGTGGGAGCCCTGCTATGGGTTACCATAATATTTTGTGTTGCCATATATTTAACCCTGAAGCACCAGTTACAGCTAGGTTAACATGGCTACCTATTTTCTAATTATGGTAACCTGAAATAGGTTTCCTGAGAAAATATTACAACACAGTCAGGCCTGATTCAGAAAGCATATATCTTCATTCCATGGATGCATCCACACTGTTGAAGGGTTCCGGCAGTGTGTCCAGGGTTCTTATCTCCCAAACTATGTTAATCACTCTAATCGGGAAGTGAAATTTCTCACCATAAAATCTGGGGGTGATCAAATTTATTTAGACAAGGACTGGACCTAATGGTCCAAAATCATGCAGATAATCCATGATTTCTTTGTTGATTTCATTGACTTTAGAGAATGGTCAAATTTAATTTATTAGAATAGCTGATTTAATGTTATCCCCTAAATTGGGGGTGAATGAATTTTGATAGGGTGGTTGAATTACCGTACAAGGCATATCCACATTACCCAATTCTGAAAGCTTTCAGAACACAATTACATCTAAAATTTTGAGGCTGTTGAAGCATGTCAAATTTTGGGTGGGAGTTGCCAGTTCTAATTGAGAGACACCTTTAGGACTGATGCTAGGTCTGGGTGAGAGACCCCAGGGCTATTGCAGTACATGCCAGTTCTGGGTGGTGAGACCCCATGATTACTGCAGAATCTCAGTTTTGAGTGCGAGACCCCAAGGCTATTGTAATATGCAAGTTCTTGGTTGGAGACCCCAGGACTATTGCAGTATGCCATTTCTGGGTGGGAGACCCTAGGGCTATTGCAGTATGTCAGTTCTGGGTGATAGACCCAGGGCTACAATGTATTGCAGTATGCAAGTTGTGGGTGGTGGGACCCCATGATTACCACAGTATCCCAGTTCTGAGTAGGAGACTCCATGGCTATTGCAGTACATGCCAGTTCTGGGTGGTGAGACCCCATGATTACTGCAGTATCCCAGTTTTGGGTGGAAGATCCAAAGGGTTTGCAGTATGCAAGTTTTGGGTGGGAGACCCCAGGGTATTGCAGTTGCAAGTTCTGGGTGGGAGACCCCAGGGCTATTACAATATGCCAGTTCTGGGTGGGAGATCCCAGTGCTATTGCAGTATGCAAGTTCTGGGTGAGAGACGCCAGGGCTTATTGCAATATGCCAGTTCTGGATGGGAGACGCCATTTATGGGTGGTGAGACCCCAGGGATATTGCAATATGCCAGTTCTGGGTGGGAGACATCAGCGCTATTGCAGTATCCCAGTTCTGGGTGAGAGACCCAAGGGCTATTGCAGTATACAAATTCTCAGTGGGAGACCCCAGGGCTATTGCAGTATGCAAGTTCTGAGTGGGAGACCCCAGGGCTATTACAATATGCTAGTTCTGGGTGGGAGATCCCAGTGCTATTGCAGTATGCAAGTTCTGGGTGAGAGACCCCAGGGCTTATTGCAATATGCCAGTTCTGGGTGGGAGACGCTAGTTCTGGGTGGTGAGACCCCAGGGTATTGCAGTTGCAAGTTCTGGGTGGGAAACCCCAGGGCTATTACAATATGCCAGTTCTGGGTGGGAGATCCCAGTGCTATTGCAGTATGCAAGTTATGGGTGAGAGACGCCAGGGTTTATTGCAATATGCCAGTTCTGGGTGGGAGATGCCAGTTATGGGTGGCGAGACCCCAGGGATATTGCAATGTGCCAGTTCTGGGTGGGAGACATCAGGGCTATTGCAGTATCCCAGTTCTGGGTGGGAGACCCAAGGGCTATTGCAGTATGCAAATTCTGAGTGGGAGACCCCAGGGCTATTGCAGTATGCAAGTTCTGGGTGGGAGACCCCAGGGCTATTACAATATGCCAGTTCTAGGTGGGAGATCCCAGTGCTATTGCAGTATGCAAGTTCTGGGTGATAGACCCCAGGGCTTATTGCAATATGCCAGTTTTGGGTGGAAGACGCCAGTTCTGGGTGGTGAGACCCCAGGGATTGCAATATGCCAGTTCTGGGTGGGAGATATCAGGGCTATTGCAGTATCCCAGTTCTGGGTGGGAGACCCAAGGGCTATTGCAGTATGCAAATTCTGAGTGGGAGACCCCAGGGCTATTGTAGTATGCAAGTTCTGGGTGGGAGAGCTCAGGGCTATTGCAGTGTCTGGTTCCATGCTGCTACAAAGATTTCTCCTTTGAAATAGCAGGAATGCAACTTGCCTGGGTGGGGCTTAGTTGGCTTGTTGCGATATAGCTGAAATATTGTTGAAAGCGATGTTAAATAGTATTCACTCACTCAGTATGCCAGTTCTGGACGAGAGACCTCAGAGTTCAGTTGCAGTAAATGTCAGTTCTGGGTGTTGAGACCCCATGATTGATGCAGTATCCCAGTTCTGGGTGGGAGACTCCAAGGCTATTGCAGTACATGTCCACTCTGCATGGGAGACTCCAGGGCTATTGCAGTATACAAGTTCTGGGTGGGAGGCCTCAGGGCTATTGCTTTATGCAAGTTCTGAGTGGGAGACCCCAGGGCTATTGCAAAATTCTGGGTGGGAGACCCCATGGCTATTGCAGTATGCAAGTTCTGTTTGGAAGACCCCATGGCTATTGCAATATGCCAGTTCTGGGTGGGCGACCCTAGGGTTACTGCAGTATGCCCTGGGGCTGTGACAGCATGCTAAATCTGGGTAGCAGACCCACTTATGGCTGTAACAACTTGCCAGTTCTGAGAGGGAGACATGCATGGGAGGGGGTCAAAGATTGTTTACCCTGCAAACAGACTTTGTGTCTTCGCTGGTATATTAGCCACTGCAAAGGTTTCATTACCCAGTTGTATGAATGCAGACACAGACTTCTTCACACAGACATATAATCTCCTTATTACTGCCCTTGCATGTCTCGCTAATTGTGATTGGTTATTATTCATCTACTGGCACGTGTCGCGGCGATTGAACACAGTGATTTGGTAGTTAAGCGGGCTTGGCATACTGATGCCAGACAATTTTAATTTGCTTAGTATAGATCTCCCAAGTATCTGGCCTACTGGCGTCAGAACTTATACTACAGCGAAGGCACGCAGCATAAGGATATGGTCTGCATCGCCGGGTAGCATATCTAGTAGTCTATTCATTTTACATGCAAAGCAGAAACTTGTATCAGTGCATGTAGCGCTGTTCCTGGAGTCCCTGAAGCTCTGCTTGGAAGGTTACAGTCTGCCAATTCAGGCAAGTCAGCTGTATTGGTTTCCAAGAAAACTGTATGGGCACTTGAACTCAAGGACACAAATCACAAAAGTGAGCCTTGAAATCAAACTAGGTCAGTGATTGATTTTCTGTCAATGATGTCGGCCGGCAGCATTCAATGAGAACCAATATGCATTCCGATGCTTCCGCGTCAATTACTTCTTATCTTGCATAAAAAAAAACAGCCTGTGGCATCGATCTGCTCACGTACTGCATAGGCTGGATATATAACCTGACACATGTGTGATAAAGTTGACCATGCGGACATGTGATGCCAATGCATCCTCCTCCTAATCAGCTGCCTATAAGATGGTAAGGAAGTCTTGAATATTATACTTTCAAGTGTGAAGATATCATCATTTGCAATCCGGGCACATGGTATGCTGGAAGATTATCCTGTAAGATGAGACAATTATGTGAGGTGGTTGTTACATCACCGTAGTTCTGCTCGAGCTGAAAGATGTCCAGGCTCTGACGAGCAGAATACCCGGTATATATTATTAAACTTGATTTCAACTCTCAAGATGAAGGTATGTATATAGGGTTTCATCTAGGGTCGATTTGGGGGTGAATTTTAGTCCCTTCACAAAAAAATCAAAGTCCCTCAATTTTGTTTTAAAAGATGAGAGTCAAGGTTGATTTTTGTGATTTTCAGGTGCTGAGAAATGGCTGCGATAGCACATCTGAGGGTCTTTGGCAGCTGGCCGTTCAATGCGATAAACAGCTTAATTCACCACGACAGTTTATTTTCACAAACAAACAAAAATATGTAGAAGGCTCCTACTCAAAATTTCTAGACTGGGATAAATAAATATATATATAAACATGTACACTCTGATACATTTATATATATATATATTTTTCATGTGCATGAAAACATTGGGTAAAATCAATTACCTAGGATAAGTAATCATCCCGAATTAAAGAAAAAAAAGACTTTTGTGTAGATAAATTTGCTGATTTACTCTTCATGTGTATTTGTTCGTATTATCAGTGTTGGTGCATCGATCGATTCATTGACCTGTATGAATGGCATGTATGTTCAGCAGAATAACAACTGGTTCCCATTCACTCCATATGATCTATGATGTTCAAAGCACATGTAGGCTAGCTCATCCGTACACTGCGGACTAAGCAGCTTTGTTATCCTACAGGCACATCATCCCACTGGGACTGACAATTACTTTGATATGCTATACGATGGAGCCACTGAATCACTCCGATTTAATCTTCTCCTGCAGGGATTAGATATATGAATGAACATTGATAAAATCTCTCTGATTGGATCCATGTTCTTCCTTTCTAATCCAACAGCCAATGATTATACCAGATTTATTTTTGTCCCCTGCCACATTAGTGGGGGGGACTTAGAAACACCGGGCGTCCGTAATTCTGTTATTCCGATACACATTTCTTGTCCAATCAATAACTCAGTAACTTGATCGACCGATCGACTTAAAACTTAGATAGTTCCTTGACAGTGGTGAGAGAACAGTTGAGATTGCTTTTCATTTACCTGCGTGATCCAAGATGGCTGCAATCAGCCATCTTGGATTTCAGCAGTTGTCTCTTTACACATTTCTTGTCCGACCAATAAACTAGAGAACTATTAAACCGATTGACTTCAGACTTGGAGAGTTTCTTGACATCGGTGAGAGGACGGTTGGGATTGCTTTTCAGTTACCAGCATAATCCAATATGGCCGCCATTAGCCATCTTGGATTTCAGCAGTTGTATCTTTGCACATTTCTTGTCTGACCTATAACTCGAGAACTATTCAACCAACCGACTTTCAAACTTAGAGATTCTCTTGACATCGGTGAGTGCACGGTTGGGATTACTTTTCATTTATCTGTGTAATCCAAGATGGCCGTCATCAACCATCTTGGATTGTCAGCAGTTGCATCTTCACACATTTCTTCTCCGACCAATAACTCGGTAACTTGATGCACTGGATGAATTGTCTACGGTAATTCCCCTAATAATTCGATCACCGGAAGTGCAGCAAAAATGGCTTATATCTGGAAATATTCTTGATGCACCAGCTACAGTGTGTCTCATTTGGTCATTATATGACTATTTATCAATTTGAAGGACGAATGGGAATGTTACTTTTTCTCTGTGTTTGAATAACAGAGTTGAAAATTGAACTTCCTGTGATTGAATTATTAGGGGAATTACCATATTCTCTCTGGGTACTCCAGTTTCCTCCACCATCCAAACTGGCTGTCATCATATGAGTGAAATAACCTTGAGTGTGACATTTAACCAAACCAAACCAATAAGATGAAGAAGGAAGTAAGTATTCCAGTGGGACCTGCATATGGCGTATACATATCTCGCCTAGTAGCATTTGCTAGATCCTGTGTTAAATGTGACGATTTTAATCAATGTCACAAAACATTGTTGCAGAAACTTATAAAACAGGGCTATTACACCAAGCTGAGCTCCACTCAAAGTTTCTCAAATTTGGCGATACATATCGCATGCTGATAGAAAATACGAGCGTAGCGTGCAAGATCTTTGTGGCTGATTCCACTTAACCCAGGGCTAGGGGCCGTATGAACCCATGTACTTCAAGATTCTCATGGTGCTCATATGAACAGTCACAATCAAAGCGTGACTGAGATACATCATTCTCTAGATGACGACTTTACAACGATTATTATGGATTAAGAATACTGACCAGTGATACGGAGTTTATATTTTTGGAACATCATGATGTCTTGCCGGCATCATTGAAAACTGTTGACCACTTCTCTCTTGCAGGAAACTAGCCTATGTTTATGTATACTATGGTTGTCATTTTGAATTTGGTGCTAATACTATTATATGGAATATGGAATAGGTCTTTGCATTATGGATGCGGATATTCTTTAATGGACGACGGCTGAATTATGAATGACGGACTAGATGCTTGTAATCATACAAAGTGCATAAGAACCCCACCTCCATTATCTGCAGCCATTCACATGTTATTGCTAGAGGCGATGACGTGAAAGGGAGACAACTCTTCCAAAATGACATCACGCTGGTTTGCCCCACAAGCCAGCTTAAGCATGATACCAATAATAAATATACTGTAATAATCTTACAGTGAGACACCTGAAAAAAATCTGTCTCAGCATTTAGATATAATACACATGAACGTGAGGAAGATTTTGTCAATTTTGGGTTCAGTAACATAGAAGCCATTTGGCCACACAATAGAGCCCCTCATACATGTCTACCACCTCCTTCCCTGCTGGGGCCTAGCTCTGTTGACTTGTCTGAGTGGAGTTGATTTATTGGATCTGCTCAGTGTGGTGTGTGATCCCTAACAGCCTCTCATTGCTTCCTGCCAATGAGGTGAAAAACGGGCTTTTTTTCTATGGCGGCACACATCAATCAGTCCTATTAACACTCCTTATGCCATTAATAGGCCGGCCGCTCTGGTGTCTCGTTATACAGAATATATCTGTCACCTGACACGTTAAATCATATTCACTCACTCACTCACCTCCAAAGTTGCAGCGATGTATAAAGATGATATATATTTTGACGTGTTATATTTTTTTTTTTGCTTTCGGGAATTTGTTTTAATCGAGGCCAACAAGAGGTGGTGTATGAAACTGGTAATACAGTATTTTTCAAACGGAGTGTGAATAATTAAATTTTCCCATTAATGCAGGTTAAGTTGGGGCCCTGGGAAGGAGAAGGCTGCTATCTAGGCCATTAACTGTGGTGTATAAGCTCCATGTATGACCTGTTTGTGATCCATGCCTCGTTTGGATTGTACAAGAAGATGGTCACAGTGTGTGATATTGACTGATCGAGGCAGAAAGGGTTCAGGGTGGCATTACTAATTGCAATCAATATGAACCAGTTGTCACAGACAGGAGCGAGCAAGGGTCCAACATTTTCTCAACATATATACTTTCCCCAGATCCATGTTTTGTACATACATGTGTGTAGTTTTAGCCTAGCTTGGCTATAGCATATACTGGTGAGCAAACCCAGTAACTAATTTACTCCCATTGATAAATGATGTATTTAACACTTTTAAGCCAATCGATATGAGATGAGGTTGTGATGTTGTGATATTGTGATGGGGCTCTTTGTGCCTGGCTGTCCTGTCTGTTGATTCTTATTTTATCTTCTGGATTATCAGCAAACTTTGAGTACATGTTAATGTGGCGAGGAGGATTCCTATCCATTTTGATTTAAAATGATCAAGGTCACTGCATGGGTGTTACAAATCCTTCAATGATCAAGGTCACTGCATGGGTGTTACAAATCCTTCAATAATCAAGGTCACTGCATGGGTGTTACAAATCCTTCAATGATCAAGGTCACTGCATGGGTGTTACAAATCCTTCAATGATCAAGGTCACTGCATGGGTGTTACAAATCCTTCAATGATCAAGGTCACTGCATGGGTGTTACAAATCCTTCAATAATCAAGGTCACTGCATGGGTGTTACAAATCCTTCAATAATCAAGGTCACTGCATGGGTGTTACAAATCCTTCAATGATCAAGGTCACTGCATGGGTGTTACAAATCCTTCAATGATCAAGGTCACTGCATGGGTGTTACAAATCCTTCAATAATCAAGGTCACTGCATGGGTGTTACAAATCCTTCAATAATCAAGGTCACTGCATGGGTGTTACAAATCCTTCAATGATCAAGGTCACTGCATGGGTGTTACAAATCCTTCAATGATCAAGGTCACTGCATGGGTGTTACAAATCCTTCAATGATCCAAGGTCACTGCATGGGTGTTACAAATCCTTCAATAATCAAGGTCACTGCATGGGTGTTACAAATCCTTCAATGATCAAGGTCACTGCATGGGTGTTACAAATCCTTCAATGATCAAGGTCACTGCATGGGTGTTACAAATCCTTCAATGATCAAGGTCACTGCATGGGTGTTACAAATCCTTCAATAATCAAGGTCACTGCATGGGTGTTACAAATCCTTCAATGATCAAGGTCACTGCATGGGTGTTACAAATCCTTCAATGATCAAGGTCACTGCATGGGTGTTACAAATCCTTCAATGATCAAGGTCACTGCATGGGTGTTACAAATCCTTCAATAATCAAGGTCACTGCATGGGTGTTACAAATCCTTCAATAATCAAGGTCACTGCATGGGTGTTACAAATCCTTCAATGATCAAGGTCACTGCATGGGTGTTACAAATCCTTCAATGATCAAGGTCACTGCATGGGTGTTACAAATCCTTCAATAATCAAGGTCACTGCATGGGTGTTACAAAAGGTCACTGCATGGGTGTTACAAATCCTTCAATGATCAAGGTCACTGCATGGGTGTTACAAATCCTTCAATGATCAAGGTCACTGCATGGGTGTTACAAATCCTTCAATGATCAAGTCCTGCATGGGTGTTACAAATCCTTCAATGATCAAGGTCACTGCATGGGTGTTACAAATCCTTCAATGATCAAGGTCACTGCATGGGTGTTACAAATCCTTCAATGATCAAGGTCACTGCATGGGTGTTACAAATCCTTCAATGATCAAGGTCACTGCATGGGTGTTACAAATCCTTCAATGATCAAGGTCACTGCATGGGTGTTACAAATCCTTCAATAATCAAGGTCACTGCATGGGTGTTACAAATCCTTCAATGATCAAGGTCACTGCATGGGTGTTACAAATCCTTCAATGATCAAGGTCACTGCATGGGTGTTACAAATCCTTCAATGATCAAGGTCACTGCATGGGTGTTACAAATCCTTCAATGATCAAGGTCACTGCATGGGTGTTACAAATCCTTCAATAATCAAGGTCACTGCATGGGTGTTACAAATCCTTCAATAATCAAGGTCACTGCATGGGTGTTACAAATCCTTCAATGATCAAGGTCACTGCATGGGTGTTACAAATCCTTCAATGATCAAGGTCACTGCATGGGTGTTACAAATCCTTCAATGATCAAGGTCACTGCATGGGTGTTACAAATCCTTCAATGACTAGAAGAAGTCTTGCCATTTAATTTAAAAATTGCAAATTAGAGTTGAAATATCAGAATATTGACTTGGCCTGAAAAATATACTGTTCTTAAGGTCCATCCATCCGTCTGTCTGTTATCATTTTCCCCGCCCTTCGCAAAACGTGACATGATCAGTAGTTCCCCTCTATTACATTTAACTGTATGATTCTGCATTGAGGACATTGTGATATTTTAAGTTGCCACGCAGTATTTGGAAAAGATTTCTCTTGTAATTTATGTTGACTGAAATGTTTAAAATATTCCAACTATCTTTTTCCAAACATTTGATGTAATTTTTAAAAGATAAATAACTTAGATTTGCAAGCAGGATGAGAGAGAGAGAGAGAGAGAGAGAGAGAGAGAGAGAGATGGAGAGAGAATGTGGTGCAGAGAGAGATAGAGAATTAGATTTGATGTTACATTCAGCAATATTCAGTTATAGAGAGTAGACTAGCATACCTATCCGCCAGCAGCAATCTAGCGGCATTCTGATAAATACAGCGGTGTCAGTACTGTGTGACACCAAGCAATGCAGCTGTGGACATGGCCTAACTTTTTTTGCGTTCATATGGATATTACACACATAAAATCAGCGCTTATCAGCCAATAGAATTGCCACATATTCGAACAACATGGGGAAATTTAATCATTATGATTTGAGTCAAGTTTCTTCGAACTTGATTTTTTCAGGCTGTATCCCAGTGCCTAGATAGATGATTAGAGTCTGACGGCCGGACGACCATCACCATGAGGTTACTGAACCTGTTAGTATACATGTGGGCTGGACTTTGGATGACTTGTCACTTCATCCCTACGGTGGAGCTGCGCAAACGCTCCAAGAAGAAAAATAAAGGTGATACACCTGAAGGTAGGCCAGCATAGTCTAACCATCATTCTGATGTGCCAAGTGTTGTCTTTCTTATTATAGCTGAAAGCATATAAAGTAGAGAATCAGAATTCAGTATAAAGCAGCAGTATGTTCTAGCTTCTGTTCGTGTCAGTGTATTGTTTTGTTGATAGAAAATGCAGTATAAATATAAGATTGCGGATGGTTCTGCATTTGCAAAAGTAAGCAACACCTCATGCAGCAACATAACTTTGCTGTGTTTTCTTTGGAAGAATAATGATAACCCAAGGAGTTAATCAACCAGCATTCATAATATTGCCATTCTGTCTTGGATGGTCAATGCTAACCTAATGGAGTGATTAACAATCCTATTGAAATTGCCATTTTGTCTTTTGTCTGAGCATACTGCTAACCCAGGAGGTGATTAACCAGCAACAAAACTTGTCATTTTGTCTTTGGAAGCACAAGGAAGTGATTAACTAATAACATAAAATTGTGATTTAGTCTTTGAAAGCACAATGATAATCTTAGAAAGTAAACCAGCAACATAAAACTGCCATTTTGTCTTTGGAAGCACAACAGTAACCTAAATAAGTCATTAACCAGCAACATAGAATTACCATTTTGTCTTTGGAAGCACAATGATAACCTGAGGAAGTGATTAATATATATAACCAGCAACATAGAATTGCCATCGTTGTCTTTGAAAGCACAATGATAACCTGAGGAAGTGATTAATATATATAACCAGCAACATAGAATTGCCATCGTTGTCTTTGAAAGCACAATGATAACCTAAGGAAATCATCAAACAGCAATACGAAATTGCCATTTTATCTTCAGAAGCAACAACATAAAATTGCCATGATGTTATTTATGAAATGAAGATAACCCAAGGAAGTGATTAGCTAACAACATAAAATTGTATGTTATCTTTGGAAGCATAAAGCTAACCAAAGGAAGTGATCAACCAACAACATAAAATTGTATGTTATCTTTCGAAGCATAATGCTAACCTAAGGAAGTGATTAACCAAAAACATAAAATTGCCTTGTTATCTTTGGAAGCGCAATGATAACCTACGGAAGTCATTAATTAGCAAAATAATATTGCGATTTTGTCTTTGGAATCATAATGCTAACCTAAGGAAGTGATTAATTGTGCTGTTACCTGGAGATCTGCCAGTCTCTGTCAATAGGATATGGCCTGAATTATTGATCTGGATTCTCTCCTTGACTTACCCTGGAGCTAGATCTGCCTGTCCACCCAGGAAGACCTGGTTGGATTTGCCAATATACCCTTCACAAATAATGTAGTGTAAATATTGGTCGGCCCTCGAGCCATTGCTATAATGTCGGAATTGAAATTAAATATGAAAGACAAATAAATGGAGAAACTGTGTAAGCCTGTATAGCTACAGCCTTTATACTTTGTACATGTACAGATACTCTCCTTAACTGGTATATGGGTTTGCGTATTTGGAAAGAAAATGGTTGTTTCCCTCAGATCAAGGTGAACCATTACCTTCAAATGTTTGTGCCTTTCTCCAGCATCTTTATGATGAAAAAGGTGAAAAATAAATTAAGAAAAAAATAATAATAATAATTGGTCCAACATGTAACCATCATGGACAAATGTTTATGTAAAGCACATGATGACTTCAGTATTGAGCTAAATAGGTTTGTACTAATTGTTACTCCCTAATTTGTCCATTACCAATCCAGGCCTGACAGTTCTGCATGTTGCTATCCTGCTCTATACACTGTACACTGTATCATTTTAGGAATATTAAAATGTTAAATATACCTACACTGGAAAAAAAAATATTTTCTCACTTACAGAAAAAAAGGGGCCATTCTTAGGTAAATGTCACAAATTAATAATATTTAGGAGAAAGTTAAAATTAATATGAAATTTTCTTCATTTAAGAAAATCACACAAAAATGTTCTTTCCCGGACTGGGGAAGAATAGTAAGGTGTTTTTTCTTGTGTTTGCCCATTTTCTCTTGTCATAGCCAAATGTTATCAAATCCATATATTTTTTTTAGGAATTTTCTATTCTATAAGTTTATATTGAATTGAATCATTCTTCTGTTGCACAGATCTCAATCATGGCATTAAGAGACACAGGGAGACTATTTCACAAGAGGACCTTGTTTCTCAAGACCCTATAGATAAAGTAACAACAACAACAACAGCACAGCTTAAGACGAAGAAGCCAGGAAAGCCAGTCAAACATGGCAAACCAGATAAGCAGGCTTCCACTGCACAAAAAAATAGCTCTTCCAAAAAAGTCCGAGGTTCCAAGAGGCAGAAGAAGAAGGAGAAACGAAAGAAAAAGCATCCAGATCGAGGTACTCTTTCACAGCAGCTAAATCAACCATTAATACCAGAATATCTCTGTATTAATTTACACAGGGGCTTGACTCTTTTAGGTTTGTAATGTAGAGATCAACATGAGCATATGTCAAAGCTCAGTTTGACCAATCAGAGCCCGAGTAGGCTCCTACGGCGATGTTCCGCTTGACTGAGCCGTTGACTTAACATGCATTTAGATAGGCCAAATGGACAGGTTTTGCTGTAAAAATCAAACCCCGCTTATTTGAATTCTACAATTTTAGTATGTATCACAAAATAAAGTTTGCCAACAAATACTGTAATTTTTACCCCTCAATCCGATTGGGCTAATAAATCTGCATATTACATGCACCAAAACAATTTTTCTGCAGCTAAATGTAGTGGACAGGGGAGATAACCACATAGAGAATTGAGTTGTATAATGTACTGGAAAATGTGCGTGTAGTGCAAGTTTAAATCTACAATATTAAATCACCACAACTATTTCTGCTTGTGAATTACTATTTACTCAGCTGGCTTTAATAATGTTTCATTTGTAATTTGTGAAATTTCCATACTTGTGAATAGTAGTTTGGTATCCATTTGGGCCACTGTCAGCAGTGAACTTTATAGATCTACATTTTTGGTATACAGAGGCATTATTTTTGAATGATACACAGAATAAAGCCACTGTTTACTTGCTATATCTTTTGAATAAATGTATGAAACTTCAAGATGTATTAGGTGTGCATGAAATGAATCTATCCAACCTGATAATGAAAGTAATTTGTATTACATGTACAACAACAATTAATTGTATTACATCAACAACAAAATGTGTTCTCACCCCGGATAATTGATATTGATATGATGAACAATATGAGAACAATACAGCATTCTCTTTGGGATTTGCACAAAAGCCCCAGCGAATGGAAAACTATGGACAAAAGTCCCAATGGACAAAAGCCCCATCCAACATTTAGTTTCAGGCCAGAGCAATAAGATCACAACTTTACCAATGTATACCCCCATACATATTGTCCAGACCGCACTGCGGTGGCCTGATGGTAGAGCATCGGCCTCGTAAGCGGTGGACACTGGGTTCGATCCCCGGCCGGGTCATACCAAAGACTTGAAAAATGGAACTTGTTGCTTCCTCGCTTACGCTCAGCATTAAGAGGAGAGAACAAGGACTGGTTCACTCGCTGTTGGTATAATGTGACTGAGTGGGGTGTCATGTCTGCCTACGGCATGATATTTCGGTGGGACAGCACTATAAAATGGCAGCATTAGATCTGCTCTGTTACAAGTAGGTACCCCTGCCCCTCCCCCTCCCTTCCCTTCCCCGTCGTGATATAGCTGAAAAAATGTTAAAAGCGACGTTAAACCCTATTTACTCACTCGCTCCAATTGTCCATCTCTCTGCCCGTCTGTGTGTCAGTGCATCCATCTGTTCGCCCATCTGAAATTCGTTTTCGGGCAATAACTTGAGAACCGTTCAGCGGATTCTTCTCAAATTTGATATGCATATACCATGCCATGAGGTGTCGCCTCAGATTGCATTTCGACCAGTTTTGCCAATAGGTGGCCCCACCTGATGGTAAAATCCTATATGCATTTGTAGGCAATAACTTGAGAACCGTTCATTGGATTCTTTTCAAATTTGTGAGGGGTTGTAGCACCTCTGGTGTCTCATGTAGAAATTTACCATCTGCCATGTCTGTATATTGAGAGATATCGGCAAAAAACTGATTAGACCCATTCACTCCTGGGTTAAAGATCGACCACAAGTGGGGAGCAGCATGGGTTTTGTACCATATCTGTTACCACAAGGGGAAGATTAATTTCCTCTACATGATGGCTGTACATGGATAGTTTCCAGCTAATCATATCGTAGTTCTTAAAGGGTTAACACGGCGTTGATGAGTCGACTACTACAGACTTAATGTTTGTGAATTTCTAGCAACTACTGTTCTTTCCCTTGAGCTGGTAACATATGTTGGATCATAATGTAATCAACCAAATAGTGAATAGCTTTGTCTAAAGGTAACATTATCATTCCATCTTTCAGGTGATGCAAGCTCAGACGATTCAACTCCTGCTCACCGAGCTCGTAACAAAAAGCGAGATTCCAGCAAGTGGAAAAACAATCAAAATCAGGAGGAAAACGAAAAGGATGGTTTCATATCAAAAGTAGCCCAATCTGTTACCGGTGTGCTAAAAGCTGCAGAATCAGTTGGCAGTATGCTTAAAGCTGCAAATTCCTTTTCCAGAACTTTTGACACTGCCAGTGATCAATCCGAAAAACCTGAAAAGGCCTCTCTCTGTAGCGTTAAACTTGGGCGTAGACTGATAGATTTTTACGAAGCGGAAGTTGAAATATCAGATGATGAAATTAATGACGCCACTGAAATTGTGGAAAATTTCCTGAGTCTCATTTGGCCATCTATCCAGAGAAACACGGAGGATTTGGATTTTGGCGAGTATTCCATGGTTGGCAGCATGTCAGAAGGCTTGGGCGCTGTGGAAATTCACGACTTCGACATTCACATTCCAGTGTTGATGGACTCGGATAAGCTGACCACATTAGATACCAAATTACCGGGCTACAAGGAGATACAATGTTCATCATGCCAGCATAATGTTCATCATTCTGAGGGTAGAATGCTTTTGTCTCCCAGTGAAGTTTTGAAGAAAATCCAAAGTATTGTGCAGAAAACGGTCAGCAGGATCCAAATGATAACCGGTTGCTCTAGGTACCGTCCCGGCGTGAAGGGGCCCACAGTCTCTGTCGATATCGACTGTACACTAGAGGGAGTAGATCGGACAATTCGGGTAGAATTTGTGCCGCTTGTAACTACAAATACTGGTGAGATGTTTGTGGCCAAATCTGCTGATAATAATCCCATTCTCAGCTATCCACTTGCCTGGCGACAGTCGTTCGCAGATCAAGAGAGGGAGTTCATTGCCGGTAAATCTGAGGACGATCTGCGAGTCCTGAAGTTGATGAAGGCGATCGCACAGCATGAAGAACCATCACTGAACCTGAAGCCCTTGTCATCGTATCAGCTCAAGACTGTCTATTGTCATATGGATCGCTCGGGGTATGAATGGCAGTCCTTTAATCTTTGTGACCAGTTCGTGGACTTCTTAGAAACATTGGCAACATTTCTGGAGAAACAAAATCTTCCAAACTGTTTCAATGAGGACGTCAATTTGTTCGGCATTCAGAATTCGAGCACGCTGAAAAATCTTCACCGTCGTATCCTGGCATTTAAAGGGAACATACCAAAATTCATGAACAAACTGTTCCCGATATTGATCGGGAATATTCCCGATATTGATCACGATGAATTTTAAGAGAGATAATTTATTGGATATATTGCCATGTATTTTCCACACTATGAAACTTGTGATATATATTTTTCAGTATTAAGAACAACAGATATTGGAAGCGATGTGCTGTGACAAACTGAAGTTTTTCTGGGATTGTTTGCTCCTATGACATAAGAAATTTAGAGCTAGTGTACTAATAACTAAGGATCTCCACTTCACATTTACATCACATATCAGGGTGATCTAATTTTATTTACGATAATCCCTCTAATTATTCAAACACAGGAAGTTAAATTTCCCACCATTATATCTGGGTGTGATCAAATTTTTTAGAACAGGAAGTTGACAAATGGTTCAAAATCATGCATATATAAACCATAATTTCTTCATTACTTCCATGATTTTGAGGGTGGTCAAATTTATTAGAACCAATGATCGAATTTTGTCTCCAAAAATTGGAGGTGATTGAATTTTGTTTGATAGGGGATTGAATTATTAAGAGGGATCACCATATGTCAAAAAATTCTGAAACTTTAATATGTTTTGTTTTCAGAAAATGGGGCACCAAAAATACATTACTTTTGTATTCATGGTGATTTATCTGTATTTTCTAATGTTACAATCATGGGGTTTCTTGATGTAAAAAGAAATAGGACACAAACATAGTGATATGACACATTGTTGAAAGTGACGACTTAAGCCACTCTATAGACAATACTGTCTGGAGTGTTGTCATCCAAACAAGAGCTCTGACTTCTTACAAGACCAGTTGGGGTATGTGCTACTAGAGCTCTTCTTACAAGACCAGTTGGGGTATGTGCTACTAGAGCTCTTCTTACAAGACCAGTTGGGGTATGTGCTACTAGAGCTCTTCTTACAAGACCAGTTGGGGTATGTGCTACTAGAGCTCTTCTTACAAGACCAGTTGGGGTATGTGCTACTAGAGCTCTTCTTACAAGACCAGTTGGGGTATGTGCTTTTAAATAGTCACAAGTTCCACAGTTACATTTTTAGTACTGTTAAAAGCAGATACTTCTGTGACAGTGCGAGATGATATTTTCAAATCTGTTGTAATACAGATGTTTCCAGACTATCATCACGGTATACATGTATCGCTCCTGTGAAAACATCGTGGTATGACGTGTAGCAACAATCAGATATATCAACACCGGACATTAAGTATGCTTTATTTTACGCCATAATGTCGCCTTGATTGTGGCTGTCCAAATACAACACAAGAGTTGTCTGTCATGCCGTTGAACGAGCCCAATTTTCAAGCTCTTGGTATTGCTGTTTGCTCAATTTATTGGACTCGTTTTCATGATGTCCCATATCTTTTCATGTTATGGAATTGCACAGGCAAGTGGGCAAGGGCAATTACTCTCGCAGTGACCATTCAGAGACCTTGTTACTTCTAGTTAGGATCTTAGTATGAGATTATTTTTCATTTTGAACAGATAGTTTGTTAGTGTATCTAATCTTTATTACATACATGGTATATTGTTTAGTCTGTTTTCTCACATTCCTTTTAAGAGTTCATTGTATATATTTTGTAACTAATATTGTGGGAGCAATTATGCTTGTTTTATGATCCTGGTTATTGCGATACATCATGCTAATAACATGGAGAAATTTGTACTACAAGATTACATATATAATGGTTTATTTTTATCTTGGTGATTGCGATACTGCATGCTGATAAAATGGAAAAATTCTCTGGTGTAGGATTATACTGGTTCATTTATCCTGGTTATTGCGATACATCATGCTGAGAACATGGAGAAATTTGTACTACAAGATTACATATATAATGATTTATTTTTATCTTGGTGATTGCGGTACTGCATGCTGATAAAATGGAAAAATTCTCTGGTATAGGATTATACTGGTTCATTTATCCTGGTTATTGCGATACATCATGCTGAGAACATGGATAAATTCTCTACTGTTGAATTATACTGGTTCAGTTATCCTGGTTAATGCGATGCATCATGCTGATAACAGCAATTCTCTAATATAGGATTATACTGGTTTATTTATCGTTGTTACTGCGATACATCATGCTGAGAAATTCTCTACTATACTGTAGGATTATACCAGTTCATTTATGCTGGTTATTGCAATACATCATGCTGATAACAGAGAAATTGTCTAATATAAGATTAAACAGGTTCATTTATCCTGGGTATTGTGATAAGTTCAAAGAAATGTAGGATTATTGTGATACATGTTGTTAATAAGACAGAGAAATACTTGTTCAGTTCATGATGCGATATAACATGGGGATACAGACATAGTGCAGTTATTGCGACACATCATGTTGATAACATGGAGGAATACTCATGTTGTAGGATTATACTGGTTCAGTTATTGTGATATAACATGGGGATACACCCATTGTGTAGTTATTGTGACACCTCATGTTGGTGACCTGGAGAATTCATACTTCTATTGTAAGGTTCATACTCCATATAAGAATCACCAGACAACAATAGCCAAGTCTAGGAACAACAATATATCTAGATTTGAGCCTTTTCAGCTGCTCAAAGACTCAGACAATATCATTATCATATTCATAACATGGAGAAATACTGCTAGTGTAGGATTATACTGCTTAAATGATCCGTTAACACAATATTCGATCACCTCTGAATTTCCATTATAATCCCAAAATAATGAAAACACTGTTAAGATTATACTGGTTCAGTTATTGTGATATACCCATAGTGCAGTTATGTTAATAACAGAGAATACTTCTAATGCACGAGTATACTGGTTCATTACAGTCTGTGGATACAAACATGGTTCAGATTTTGCATGTACATACGCTTCCAAGTGTAGGATTAGACTGGTTGACATGGTTGAGGTATTGATCTCGTGTTGCGAGTGATAGGAGAAAGATTCTCATGGAAATTCAGAGGTGATCGGATATTGTGTTAACGGATCATTTAAGCAATATTACATGTAGCAGTCAACATCTTCATGATCTTGATTTCATTTTGTATTATCAGGTGCTGTAAATTTCTGTATCTCACATGTTCAATAGTTTTACTTACTACCATCTATCACAGCTATATTGACAATTTGATTTTAACAGTTTTTAGTATTATCAAGTTTAATATGTACTCGGATTTGGTCCGAAGCCAATAGTAGGTCGATCTTTCTTTTACGTTTCTATGGTTGAGGCATTGCGACTCTTACATGAAAGATTGACCTGTTACTGTTTCAAGTTCAAGGTTGGTAAACGCAATGTTAAATCTACCAGTTGTCATGATTATTTAGCTGAAATATATTGCTGAACGACAGGCTACATTTAACCCATGGCTGGCAAAACATCTCGGGTTGTTTGTTCTGGCATAATTGACAACTGAAACTACATTTGCTTAATATTCATTGCTTAATTAGTCATTTGGGCCTGTTAAGATGTGAAAAATTTGCTCAGAACAAATGTTTGTGTCAAATTATGGACACCTGCATACGATGCTGCTTCTTGATAAGCAAGCCTCTGATACAGATTTGTTCAGTTTATATACATTAATTTCTTACTTATAGTATTCCGTATATTTCTGGTGATTCAGAGAAAAAAAAAAAACTATCACTGGTGATTGCATGTTCTGTGCCTAATTTTTGTTAACCGCAACAGTGCCCCTATTTAGAATAGGTGAAAATTAATATACTTGTTTGCCGTATGGAGAACAATTCACCTTGCGACCATCATTGAAAACCCCCTCGTTCACATCTACTCTAAGCCTCTCAATGGCCAAGTGGTCGAAGTGCACTACTGAATCGACATGGGCTTGAGCCCGCTGGTGCATGCGTGAAAGATGGGCAATGGTTCTCTCTGGGTACTCTACAATTCAAACTGGCTGTTATCATATGAGTGAAATAACCTTTAGTGTGACATGAAACCAGATCTCTTCCTCTCCACTGAAGAAACTAATTGGCAATACAAACTTTTATTTCTTACTGGATTAAAAGAACATGGGGGGTTTTGGCCCCCTCGAGGTGCCAAAAATTGAGCAATACGTATGAAAGAATTTTTTCTCCATTTGCTGGGAGTACAATATTTTGATGTATCCTCACAAAAATGACGAGGTATCGAGTTCGTGTTACGATTCTTGAACAGCAGGGTCAAGTAGTAGATTTGTGCAAATCATTGATTTTGGGGTAAAAACTCCATCTATGAAGATTGACCAGAAATGGCTGTATGCTGGGTTAAATTTTGCATATGGAAGCGGGATATAAAAGATTTTTTTGCATACGTAATACTTGAATGACCCCATAAGTCTGGTCAATCTGTGTTTGCAGAGAAAAATAGGTGTTTTTACCTTAAAACCAGCGATTTTTTCCACAAATACCCTGCTATTCAATCATAGGATTCAATTCTTCTCAGTACACTCTACAACAAAATGTACTTCATTCCAATTTTTTAATTTTTTTCTTAAAGAGGCTGTAGTTTGTACCTCAATTCCAGCAATATAATGGGGCATGTGTATGTATGTATACCTCCCACAAAACAACAGTACACAATATG
This sequence comes from Hanleya hanleyi, assembly GCA_036873755.1. Lineage (NCBI taxonomy): Eukaryota > Metazoa > Mollusca > Polyplacophora > Lepidopleurida > Hanleyidae > Hanleya > Hanleya hanleyi. The sequence goes on along the minus strand of JAVTVY010047370.1, from coordinate 168,805 downwards.
CTGTGGTGAAGTATTTTATTGAGGTGGACAGAATTAATTATACATTGTGAATGAGGTGATATTTAAAGAACAAATAGACCTTCCATTAGAAAGGAAATATCCTAGACAAAAGAAGGTATTTTAGCTGTAAGTGTCCCAACTCTGGATGTTCCAGGAGCATAGAAATGGTTTGAACACATCTTAAATTGACAGAATTATAGACAGGCGCAGTAGATTAACATGTATATATTATGTGTTTCATAGGACACCTGAGATCATCCCAATAAATAAATAACCCAGACAGCCAAATCTTAAACCTGATTGCGTGATTAACAGCCAATATATGAGAGAGCCCCCCCAACAGCTGGATTAATATGTAAATTGTAAGATAATTATCATATGAGATAGCTGTACAGTACACACTATGGGTCATCTCCCATGTTGGATATTAACCCTATAGTGTGTACTGTACAGCTGTTTGGGTCATCTCCCATGTTGGATATTGACTCTAAACAGCTGTACAGTACACACTGAAGGGTTAATATCCAACATGGGAGATAACCCAGACAGCTGTACAGTATACACACTATAGGGTTAATATCCAACATGGGAGGTTACCCAGACAGCTGTACACTATAGGGTGGGGGTTAATATCCAACATGGGAGATAACCCGTACAGTACACCCTATAGGGGTAACACTATAGCTCATCTCACATGTTGGATATTAACCCTATAGTGTGTACTGTACCGCTGTTTGGGTCATCTCACATGTTGGATATTGACTCTAAACAGCTGTACAGAACACACTGAAGGATTAATATTCAACATGGGAGATAACCCAGACAGCTGTACAGTACACCCTGTAGGGTTAATATCCAACATGGGAGATAACCCAGACAGCTGTGCAGTACACCCTATAGGGTTAATGTCGAACATGTGAGATAATTCAAACCGGTGTACATTAAATACCTCACTGGTTTATTTTGGTATGAACTCAATAAACCAAACAGCTGTACAGAACACACCATTAGGCTGATATCCAACATGTGAAAGATAACACAGACAGCTGTACAGTACACACTATGTGACAGAACTAAAATATCATCCCAATTTATCTAGCAACCTGTAAACATTGCACACAAATGGAGAAGATCGTTCCCTGCCAAGAATTTCCTACGCATCATGAGGTATATTATGATGGTGAAACATTTTACAATGTAATTTCACCTTGAACAGGGCATCTGTATTTACAGCTGCTGATAGTAACCTTTTCTTAGCAAGTTTGAGTCACAAACAGCTATCACCCAAGCTCAAAGCATTGATATCCTAAATATAATTAGATATTTAAGTTGAATGTCTGATTGCAATACAAGGCTGTCCATTGAGGACAAAATCAACAAACATATGTCGTACTTCAATTGCATGCTTGTAACAATGGATATACTGATGACACATATCTTTTTAACTGTTAGCAGTTCAAATACAATCCAATTTGAAACACAATCAAACTGGTATAGAGAACTTGAGGAGTGTTGTAATATTAACGTTGGCGTAATATTAACGTTGTCATAATATACAACAGTTGCCCAAAACTTCCTCCAGCAAGTAGTTCATCAATGTCTTTATACTATTAGATGTACATACCTGTAATAGATATAATTTATACAGGAAATGTTTCTAAGCATAACAATATATAAGCACCTCCGCTCCAAAATGTAGCTTAAAAACGTTTTTTAAGCATATATGTAAAGCAACACCACCCTTATATTATTCTGATCAACAAAACAATAAATTAAGCTATAATTCTCTCCAAAAATATACATATACCGTGCGTGTGTTTCAAGAAATCTATACACTTTCATAAAGATTTGAATATTTCAACAAGGATTTTCTGGATTACTTTACATTCAGCATCTACTGCAGCTCTCATCTTCTATTAATCATGTGCACAAGATAATCTATGTCCATCACTTTCAGTTTTCCACCTTTTCATTTCATCAACGATCACAATTCTTTCCAGAGGTGAAATGCCAAGGTTTTATATTTTGAAATTGACCATAGGATAAATAATTAATGATACAAATATCCACCTAACTATATTGAATTTCTGAGAAATATTTTGTCTGCTAGTGTATGAAACTCTCGGCTCTTTGTCAATGCCATCTCCAGACAGTCAGCGTTCATTTACTGATCTGATGAGATACCACAGAAATACCATCCTGCATCCTGGAATCAGTTTTGAAAAATAGATATAAAATCCTTTCCATTTCACATTGTACGTATTTTACTGAAATTGACAAAAAAAGTTTTAACCGGTCTTTTTGTGCCTTCTGGAATAACTAGAACCTGCCAGTTAAGATTACTAGAGCCAGCTAGTTTCAACATGTTATAGAGGTAATAGGTACTTCAATCTCATTAAAACTCTGACTTGATAACCGCTCCTCTATCGGACATGTCACTAATTAAGATCTGGGACAGTCTATCTTAAATCTGTCGCGCATGTCAGACTGGTGACCAATCACAGTCCAACTTCAATGGGCGATTAGGTGCCTATCCGATTATTTCTTTAGTGAACGAGGCGCAGAAAAATCCAGCGAAGTTCTTGCGCTCTTTGAGCAATCACCGAAGATTATTTTTTGCTCGGATAGGCACCTATTCGCCCATTGAAGTTCGACTGTGATTGGTCGCCAGTCTGACATGTGTGACAGATTTAAGATACAGACTGTCCCAGATCTTAATTAGCGACATGTCCGATAGAGGAGTGGTTATTAAGTCTGAGTTTTATTCAGATTGAAGGTACTTGAGCTGTCTCTTCATATACACAACATATATTTTTAAAAATTTCAAATTCCACCTAATTTGGCTTCAATCTACCCCCGCATAGCAATTTGACTTGCATTTGGTTATGAAACACATTTCTCTTCACATAATGTAACCGCTAACAAAAAACATAAGTGATTTTTAAAGATTTAAAGTGACCTTGACCTCAAGTTAGGCACTTGGAACATCGATTATGTATCTGCCGACTCAAAATATTTTGACTTTTAATGATTTCCTGAATTTGGGGTCAGTGACTTTTGACCTCAATTTTGGTATGTGACCTAATGAATCTTCTCACAAAAAAATTGCTCTCCTGATTTTTAGGCCTTTGACCTCTGATCTCAACCTTGGTATGCAACACATACTTTATCCACTGATAAAAAAAGTTGATAGAAAACCGTCACAGATATAGACTGGACACGAATGGAAATATGGATATCACTATCACATAATAAGTTCGTCTTTGGGCGGGCGTATAAAAATGCAAGGATTGAAGGAGTTACGTACTCCAGTAACAATAATTTGTGCTGAACTCTCGAATTAGGTCCAGTAAATTTATGTCCTTCAAATACAATGTATTGTGTTTGTGAAGCAGAACTCATGAATGCTATTAAAAGTATCCTTGGTATAATTTTTGATATCTTATATAAATAGTGATATCTTATAATAGATCAGAAGTATAATGTATAACTCTAAATCATCAATTTTCAGACTGCACAGTGAAGGATGAATAAAAGAACATCGCTGCCATAAATACAACATGTATATGCAATAAACCCAGTCATATAACATGGACTATACAATAAACTATAGAAATGCATACAGTCAGCTGCAAAAGCGATATGTTATTATACATATGATATAAAGGGGGCATTCAAGTTCATGTATTCTCATATTCTTATTGTTATAGTTGAATATTATAGTATTCAAGCATTACAATGTATTTGAATAATATAGTATTCAAGTATGACATTATAATTGAATAATATTGTATTCAAATATTACATTTCAATAGAGTAGCATTCAAGTATTGCATTACATTTGAATCATATGGTATTCTAATATTACATGATATCTGAATGCTCCCATAATAACTTTCCTGTTTGGAGAGAAGTTTTTCAAAAATTGGGATTAAAATACCATAACAAGAAACACATGCACTTTGTTTTCTTTTACACTGCCTCTTTCAAGAGAATAACTCTGAATTGGTGCACATATTTATCACACCTCATTTTCATACTTTCATAAAAAACATTTCTTGCATTTTCTTCAGACATTTACAGTAACATGACCAATACACGTATCAGTATATTTAGGCTTTGTCTATCCAGGAATACGCTAACTCTTCTTTAAGCTGCAAAAGTGAAGGGCTTTGCTTAATGTCATGAATGTCAAATGTACATGTATACAGTTGATAGAGAAGAACAAATTGACGCTGCTCTACCAAAGCCCATTCTCATGGCACCAGATTGTATATCTCCTGCTGTCAGATATACCCTCTGATTGCACTGTGGTTAAAACCGTGGCGCACAACTTTTCTGCTCACGGCTTTCAGCCAATCAGCATTGTCCGTTTCTAAATGGAGCAGCATGGGCTTAGGATGTCACAGCTAAAGAAGACGCTCTTGTCAAATATTTGAGCATCTAATTCATTCTTCAGTTAAATATACTCGAGGCATTCTCCATCTCACTCATATACAGATAAACGCTTCCTGTGTCAATCAAAATCGATAAAGACTGTTCGACCCAGGGCAGCCAGCGAGTGTTACACCGACAACTTACAAACTCTGATACTGGGAGAATGCCAAAGCCAGGCCGTGCATAATCAACAAACGATGCCTATTTTACTGATCATTGTGGAATGATAGTGACAGGTAAAACTATTGGATTTCAATCAACAAACATGATATACTTCAACTTGTAAGGTTGAACTAGTAGATGACAGGACCACAATGCAGTATGGGATATTTATGAAAGAAGCAATAGGATTGGTCCACTACAAAATTGTGTAAACTGAAATCGTCGGACATGCTACATTGTAAAATTTTCCATCAATCATGGCATAATAGCAAGTTCATTGATTACCAATAGTTTCCTTGACTGAAAATAAACAATTAATATTTGTATTAATTATTCGAAGCAGCAATGGATAAACTAACTGTATCCAACAATGTCAATATTTTCATCATATTCTCAGGCACATCCAACGGTTGATGTGAATGCTTTCAAAGCCAGCATATTTGTATCATCACCCATAAATAATCATGATAAACATAGGTATGTTTTGAAAATAAAATTTATGAGACCTCCTTCAAAACAAATACTTTCCATTTTATGGCAGTACAACTCCACAGAATACAGTTGGTCTCAATCAATGATTTAATGGAATGATATATGCAATGAACATTGAAATATACATGTACTATACTCTGGAGAGGTTGAAAACCAAATTTAAACAAACATTATGACTATAATAATTGTCAATATTTACAAGTTAATTGATGTCTTCAGGTGTCATTTTATAGGGATTTCACTTTTCTGTCCAAACGGTCTATTTAGATATACGAGTTTGAAACATTTGCCCATGAGGTAAAACATAATAGTTGAACATAATTGTAACCGTTGTCATTTTACAATAATTCCGTCTAATTTTCTATCTACAGATTTGGGCATTTCTACAGCATGGTGTGTGATCTAGCCAGTGGAAATATAACCATAGCTCTATCCCAAACACATTCAGCTGTTCAGAGGCATCATATATACTGATCTACATAAAAGAATGCCCCCGAAGAAACACGAGTTTGAGGCAATTTATCCCCCTTTGTTAATGAGAACATGTGATGTAACAGAAACAACTCATCACAAGTGTCATAGGATGTTCAAACTATACCAAATTGGTACAATGTATATAGTCATCCAACTGAGGAAAGTTAGGCATGTGTCAACAAAATGAGTCAATAAAAGACTGGTTTGCTGCTAGCCTGAAGTGAGGCAACAATATTTGTTTAGAAAAGGTTGATGCCCTTTCTCATACACTGTTAGAAAATTAAAATCACATCATTATATCTCTTATGTTCAGATATTCACAGGTAAGCAATCAGTCGTGCTATCAGCTATTTACAATATCTACAAATGTACAACAGGTAACAATATCTGGCTTCTTCATAATCATTCCAGATCAACTCGGGACTGTTCGCTCATTGTGACCCTAAAATGGTCCAAAATTACAGAATGAGGTCATTTCAACATGTACATAAATATCAATCAAACTGCATCATGGGATAGATACAACAATGAAGTTGACCAATAAATGAATAATATAGCACTTTCACAAACTGAATAAATACATTTTTATCATGATATATACCGGTATTAAGTGATCCTGTGGCAAAATAATTACAGGTAAGATGATGCAATTAAGTTGTGCAATGATGAAAACTCTCCATAAATGAAGTAACGAACAGCTGTGTCACATGACCTATGGTAGGGCCATGTTGCCTAGGAAGTCCTTTTCCGTTGTTCATAATTATGAAAATAAATGCTAAATTGAGTTTGTAAAGAAATAGGAATGCACAATCGTCCAATCCCTTACATTTTTGCCACAGAATTGAAATACAGGATCATGCATTCTGATATCTCTTGACTGGCATTCTGGCCCTACCAAAACCTCTGTGTATGGACTGAATCTATCTCCCCAGACAGAAGATTTCTAATTTCTCTGACAATACACCATAGGAAGTAGTCCATAGTTTCGGATTATTGGTCCCCCTCAAAAATATTTATACATCAGAGCGCCCGGGTCTGACCACATGATAATTATCCTTCTCTTTTTGATAACCAGTATTTATAGTACCAAGCTTCTAGGTACTACCATTCCTTCAAAATGACATATGCGGAGGGGTGGCTCGATTGAGCTATATGGCGGATCGGGTCGCGAAGTCAACCTTCGTCCGCCTCAGTTTCGTACGTTTTTCAGGTGTTTAAAAATAGGGTTATGTTGCATATGGGGTATGTGACAAAAATCGGCGTGGTCGACCCCATATTTTGAATAGCTTTTTTATCTTGCCTCCAGACGGGGAACACTGAGGAGAAATCTTGTGGCAATCGATTGTCAAGATTTCTCCAGGAAGTTAACGAAATATGGCGTATTTTGGGTCATTTTAATAGATTTTCCAGAAAATTTGGAGTACGTTCCGAGGGAAGAAAATTTATCTCGGGTTAAATTCGCATAACTGGCTTATATGTTAAATTAATGGTATGAGCATTCCCATGAAGAAAATATGTACTTTTATATGGGTTTTCTGCATGGTTTGGCAACTCGGAAAGACGGAAGGGCTATACCGAGGGTCTATTTCCAGCAATGAGGGGTCTACTGTGGACTGCACCCATAATCCCAAACATGCATACAAGGATGAGCAGCTTTGCCTATCTGAAAATGTTGCTTAGATTTTCAAATTTGTTGATTCAGTAGTACATATATGACAATCTGTGCCCAGCTTTATAAGTGGCAATCTGTGTCCCAACTTCATCTGGCAATTCATCTTCTAGCTTTATCTGATAAACTGCATTTATCTGGAAAACTTTGTCCAGCAATTTGTTCCATGTTTTATGCAGCAATATTTCGTAGCTTTATGTGGCACACCATGTATGCTTACTCATTGCATGAATAGTTTAATAATTTCCGTTTTCATACTGAATGAATTCCTGCACTCGTATAAAGGTCTTGGATTCGATTGATTTCCTGTCCAAATGCTCCAACACTGAATAATTGTCTGTAAACCTACTATTTAGTGATTAGATTCGAATGATGTCCTGTGTAGATACTCTGGATACGGAGTTTTTGATGGTGAATAATTTCTTGTGCACATAAACAGTTTTCGGTTCACATAGTTTCCTATGGAACTGTTTTGATCCTGAACAATTGCTTGTGCGCACACTCAGTTATTGGATTCATGCGGATTTCTTGTGCAGATGCTCCGATATTCAATAAATTACTGTGCCAATACAAAGAGCGTGAACACGGAATGTGACTATGATCTGGTTAATACCGGTACCGTTATATGGACAACTTTGTACATGCAGTCATCATGGTTACTGTGACAGGGACCAATGAGACATGTCCTCATATACTGGTAATCAATTGCTAAACAAAAATCTGACCAATGGTCAAATAATATATTGTGACTAATGGTATCTCTTGTTACACAAGATTCTGGAGATCTGTGACCAATGAAATCTTTTGTAACACTAAATTGTGAAGATCTGTTACTAATTCATGTATCTTCTGAAAGACACATTTCTCTCTGGTGTAATTTAATACTGCTGTCGACCGCAAGCCAACACTCTGGTGTAATCTGCTACTGCTATTGACAGCAAGCTGACACTGGTGTAATCTGATTACTGCTGTTGACAGCAAGCTGACACTGGTGTAATCCGATACTGCTGTTGACCGCAAGCCAACACTCTGGTGTAATCCGATACTGCTGTTGACCGCAAGTTGACACTCGAGTGTAATCTTATACTGCTGTTGACCGCAAGCTGACACTGGTGTAATCTGATACTGCTGTTGACCGCAAGCTGACACTCGAGTGTAATCTTATACTGCTGTTGACAGCAAACTGACACTGGTGTAATCTGATACTGCTGTTGACCGCAAGCTGACACTCGAGTGTAATCTTATACTGCTGTTGACCGCAAACTGACACTGGTGTAATCTGATACTGCTGTTGACCGCAAGCTGACACTCGAGTGTAATCTTATACTGCTGTTGACAGCAAGCTGACACTGGTGTAATCTGATTACTGCTGTTGACAGCAAGCTGACACTGGTGTAATCTGATTATTGCTGTTGACAGCAAGCTGACACTGGTGTAATCTGATAATGCTGTTGACAGCAAGCTGACACTGGTGTATTCTGATACTGCTGTTAATAGCACGCTCATAATCTTTGGTGAAATCTGATACTGCTATTGACAGCAAGCTGACACTGGTGTAATCTGATACTGCTGTTACCAGCAAGCTCATATTCTTTGGTATAATCTAATACCGTGGTTGACAGCAAGCTCCTACTCTCTAATGTAATCTGATACTGCTGTCGACAGCAAGCTCATACACTGGTGTAATCCGATATGGCCCTTGACAGCAAACTAACACTTTAGGTTAATCTGATACTGCTGTTGACAGCAAGCTGACACTGGTGTTATCTGATACTGCTGTTCACAGCAAGCAGACATTCTGGTGTAATCTGATACTGCATGTTAACAGCAAGCTCATACTCTGGTGTAATCTGATACTGCTGTTGACAGCAAGCTCTTACTCTGGTGTAATGTGATACTGCTGTGACAGCAAGCTGACACTGGTGTTATCTGATACTGTTGTTGACAGCAAGCGGACACTGGTGTAATCTGAGCTGTTGTTGACAGCAAGCTGAGAATCTCTAGTGTAATCTGATACTGCTTTTCACAGCAAGCTGATACGTACTGCAGTTGACAGCAATCTGATACTCTGGTGTAATCTGATACTGCTGTTGACAGTAATCTGATATGAATTCACTACATGTACAATCTGTTACAAATATCAATCTCTACATCCAAACAAATAAATACAGCACTTCACTTGGATCACCTTTAAAAAACAATAACTATATCAAATCTGAAATATGAAAAACAATTTCTATGGTCCCGTATGATACACGTACACATTGTCCAATCACAGCCCTTGTTGTATACAGGTTTTGGAGGTTTCCCCAATTGCTCCATAAATAGATTCTTGTCAGCTGCAGTCCGTGGCATCAGTGTTTACGGGGCAGTTGACAGATGAACTGTACGTCTGGTGTAAATTCTTGAGAGATGCACTCATCTGAAACATGGAAGCAAAGGCAACATTACTTCATACCCTAATAAACATGATGAAATTTTTTACCTACAAGGGAGGGGGTGTCAAAAAATCCCAGATTTTGAGCATACGTACTTCATCGATGCTCCCTTGTGCAATGAATTGAGCTTAAATAGTTTGAAACCTGTTTATAGATCTGGCAAAATACATGCAGTATTCACAAATTATGATGCATACATTTTACATCAGCTTATTCATGTTAATGCCAAGTGCTGTATAACAATTTGCATTTATCATTCATCATTTTATTTTATCAATTGAATATTGTTAATATTATTTTTAAAATCACTTTTCTATTATTTTATCATATCCGTTTTATTTTGCACTTTGTCTATATGGTCAATTTTCTAATATTCAATCAGAGAAAAGCTAAACTCCATTCACTGAAAATCATACAAGAGCCAAAATTGGCTTCAATATATACCCGCACAACACATCGTCTCCCCTGGATGTATCCTCCAATACACAAAATTGCGATTTTTTATGATTTCCTGATTTTGGGGTCACAGCGAACTTGACCTTGACCTCAATTTTAGTGAGACATCTCTCCCTAATGTATGTGCTGACACACAAAATATTGTGACTTAACGATTTTCTGATTTTGGGGTCACAATGACCTTGACCTTAATTTTGATATGGGGAAACAGCTTCCCCCCATTGTACATGTATCTGACATGATTTCCTTATTTTGGGGTCACAGCAAACTTGACCTTTGACTTTGACCTCAATTTTGGTGACATCTCCCCCTAATGTATGTACTGAGACAAAAAAAAATTGTGACTTAATGACTTCCCTATTTTGGGATAACAGTGACCTTTGACCTTGACTTTGGAAAGTGACCATGGGTAGCCACTCCCCAAACGCAGGAAAGAAGCAATCAGAGATTGCTTAATTGTATGCCCCCCTTCCGCATTAGTCCGACACTGCCACGCCATTGTTCTGTTCCGGACAGACAGACGGACAAAGCGCTTTACTTTGCACAACTACAAGGCACTGGCCTCATATCATGCAAATTTCATGCTTGTCCAAACAATATGAACCGATATCCAGCCTGGACAAATATATATAAATATCCCATTCACTAATGTTTGAAGAACAAAGGGCCATAACTCTTGACAATATAAATGAAATGCAGACAAACTTCACGCTGCATAACTATGGGGCATTGACCACATATCATGCAAATTTCATACTTGTCCATACAATATTGACCGAGATCCAGCCCGGACAAGTCCCAATTCACAAAGATTTCAAGAACAAAGGGCCATAACTCTTGAAAATATACGCGAAACACGGAGAAACTTAACGCTGCACAACTACAGTTCATTGACCACATATCATGCAAATTTCATAATTGTCCATAGAATATTAACCAAGATCCAGCCCGGACAAGTCCCAATTCACAGAGATTTCAGGAACCAAGGGCCATAACTCTTGAAAATATAACCGAAACTCTACGCTGCACAACTATAAGACACTGGTCACATTTCGTGCAAGTTTCAATCCTGTCCATCAAATATTAACCAAGATATTGCGTGGACAAGAAATTCGGACGGACGGACAGACAGACAAAGCCATCGCTATTCCCCCTCAAGTTTTCCAGATATACATCGGACATGAGAACAAGGTCATTACATAATACGTCCACCTTTTGAGCGGGTGTATAAAAATGAATAGTTTGTCGAGTGGCATTTCAGAAACTCAAAAACTAAAACAAGACCTGCCAAAAAAAAAAATATTACTATGCTTATGATAAATCAATAATTCAGACACACAAAGGAAATTTCCCACCATAAAATCAGGGCTATTGGAATTTATTACAACAGGAAGTTGAAAGTCATCCAAAATCATGCATCCTTCTTCACTCATTATGTTAAAGATTTTTGAACGATGATCAACCTCATTTGAATCAAGCAGAGATTCACAGACTGGGAGGGTCTATGGACATTTTGAAGCAATAGAAGTGGAGAATTACCACTGGTCTGTGTTGTGATATCAAATTCTGGACATTTCTATTGATGAGAACTTGGACAATCACAGCTGATTATTAAAGGAATAGATAGTAGTTTCCAGTAATCAATTATTTACCATAACCATCTACTCTATACAGCTGAAACATTGCTGAAGGCGATATTGAATTTAACTTTGTCTCATTCCCTTGAATATTTAAAGGTCAACCCAAACGCTCTGAGGTCAAAAATATAAAAAAATAGTCCTTTCGATTCTGAAAATAATGATATTTTTTTCATGATTTTGTGCAGTCTGGTTGGCGAGATACTGCCGTTTGAAAGGTGGAAATCGCTCTCCTGTCAATTCCAGCTGTGACGTCACGGAGGGAAGCCGTCTTGTATTCTCTATGTTAAAGCCGTATACCACAGTCGTATGTAGCTGCTGATTTCTGGAGATTTTCGGAGTATCGGGGCATCATTTTTTAAATATGCCGCGACGTTGTGTAGTGGGAGGTTGCAGTTTTACTACAGATGACGGTGTTAGTATTCATTTGTGGCCAAAGACGAGAAAATCGCTGCAAATTGGACGAAATTTGTACGCAACACGAGAGTGTGGAAAGAGGGCCCGAGCCAGTACTCGTATAATTTGCTCGGCACATTTTGACAGAAAGACATCATTCGAGGACATCTACAGCGTAGCAGTTGAATTCGGGTACAAACCAAAACTAAAGAGAACGGCTATTCCAACTATCAAACCTAAGAACAATCAGAATGTGACGGCAAAGAAATCGGACAAGGATAATCTATCACGGACATCGGCTGAACGAACCTAGCCTGCAAGCGACGCCTCGGGCAGGGAGACGGCTGTACATGCCGTGCTCGCTCTCGCGTGGTATTTGTTGCTTGAGCACCTACAGGTTAGACTGGATGAGTCTCTATTTCATATATACTATTTAATAATAATAAAATGATCTTTCATAAATATATATACGTTTGATAAGTAAATAAATAAAAAACACCAATTGGAGTGAATGGCAACTTCCCTGCGTGACGTCATCAACCCAGCTGTGAAAGTGTGGAAAAGCCCACTTTGCTCCCATATTACGTGTGTTTCTGATCAGATTAGAATTTTTTCAATATTTTTTTCATACAAACTGAAGTATGAACTATGATTTTTAAGGATTTTTAGACCAAAAAAAAATCCGTTTGGGTTGACCTTTAATGACTTGCTATCCAACAATATTCTGTGACCGAACATAGTTAACAATGGGGTCTGACTAAAGTGAATCTGATCTGCAGTATCGGACTCAAATAAACTTCAGAATCATCGCTATGAAGACCAGCTACATAGCATAGTGTCACTGCTTCCTTCAATCTTCATATGCATAGGGGCCTACTGCATGGGAGAATAATATATGATAGTCAAAGGAGAAGAATTTGTAGGATGGGCAGGGCCTGATCTAGGCTTTTAGTTTGGGCACCCATACATGGCGCAGAGTGTGATAAGTAAAAGTGAAATAGGCCGCGATGTGGGACTGTCGAAGCCCATGGAAGCTGTGGGAGTATTAAATGTTCTAAATACAGCCTGATAACCTAATATTTGGCAACAGTACTTGCATTATAATTGGTTTCAGCCTGTTCCGAGAGGGAATTTGCTAAAAAAACAAAAGAAAAATTCCCCCATTGGGCGCCCAAATTCATGGTGCCCAAACCGGTTATAACGGACTCAAAAACGGCCTGGATCAGGCCCTGATGGGTACGATGAAGTTACCTCTGAGAGAAGTTCAATATTAGCCTGGAGGACCGTATGGATCTGTTGTATGGTCGCAGCGTGAACTTGGGAATGTAACGAATGTATATCATTGTACATCTTCTCCCTGTAAACAATTAACAGAAATGAGCGAATTACATATACCGTGAAATCATTTCATTTAGCCTAGTTTTGGCTTTTGATATAGTCAATCACTAAATTAGGCTATAATTATATTAGCCAAACAAAATGGGAACACCAAACTTCTTAAAAACTACAACAGCAACCAACACAAAGTCATATTTTCAGTAACACATATTTTATATTTTGAGAAAATTATGAGAAACACTAGCTGATCTGATTACAACCCCCACCCCCATACACACACAAATGGGCATCAAGTGTTGTATGGGTAGATATTCTGTGCCTGCCAGCACTACTTACCTATGTTCAAATTTGAGGACATCATTCCAGACGTGGCGAGACTCCAACTTAGCTTGCAGCAGAAGAAGTTTATATGTCAGGGCTATAGCCGACATGAGCAAAAATAAAACCCTGGCAGGAAAAAGGACAGAAAATACTGTAATAATAATAATACCATGAGAATAACATTGCAAGCAGTGAAATTGAACATCCCCCAAAGTTCTCACATTGATTCTGATTTTCAGTAAACAAAATATGTCAGAGCAGTTACCATTGTGATGTGATGGACAGAAGTATGGCATATATCTGGTAGCATATACATGTACGTTGTCAAACTTCTCTTCTGCTAATCTTAGCCATTTTTCTAAAAAAATATTTAATTGTAAGTGGTTTGATTAGCTGTACCAATAGCTCTACAGTTACAAGAAAACTTATTGATGCAGCAGATGCATCAATGCCGGCGGAAACGTTTGTAGCTTATAATCTGCGTATTACAAGCCGATTACGTGTGCAACTGGTGAATACAGATAACGATGCACAATTATGGTTAAAAAAAAACGTCGATTTGTTTGTTTGACTAATGTAGTTCGCGCAATGACCCATCTGGAAAGTGTGGGGTTAGCCGGAAGTTAAGTGCTTGCTGGCAAAATGTGCACATGTACCGCATGTCCAACTAGGACTTTGAAAGTAATGTTCTCTGGTTGACATATTAAGTCACTTCATATAGCCTGATGTAAGAGTTTGCGTGTGGCATTATATGGGACCCATCATCAAGCCACTATTTCTTTATTGATGTGTGTCATTGTAAATTAAGCCTAGATCGACTTTCTCTACACATCAATCCGCTCCGCGTGTTTTACTGTTTCGAGTTTTTAGTAACTCGCAGTTCAATCTCAAACATTTTGCTGCAGACGTACAGGTGAATAACTTGATCATGTATGGTCACCGATTTGGTCTCTCAGTCAGAATAAAATAGTACTAAAGGACATTTATTCGATGAATTCATTATAACAGAATTAATATTAATGTGTTAACCACGAACGGGTGATACAATCCTGTCGTTTTACGATATGAAACTAGTTGGATCACTCCATGGCACGCCTTTGAAGTATGGCTCGAGAAAACATCTGTTACTCGTCCAATATCAAGATGGCCGCTCCCATGTTTACCGAATTCAGATATCCGGCGGCGCCGCACTGCGCCGCCGGAAATGAAGGTTGACTGACAGGAGTTTTAAAACAAGGGAGCTAATCAGACTGTCACCTATACACAGGCAATTTTTCACTGACATGTACCGTGCTGTACGCTACTAAACGGTACTGCACATAAAGGCTCACCATACATGTAAGCCCTGAGCTGTAACTGAACAGTTCCTGTCTGGTAATCACAGCTCTGTGCTGCACTGAACTGAGTAGAAAATGTCAGTTAGCAACAGCCTAGCTACTAACTGACTGGTACTGTACTGAGGTGTACTGTTCAGGGGCCCTTCCTTGTTGTTACCATTCAGTTACAACACGGTACCAACATGTGGAAATTTGGCTGTGTATTGATATCAGTGTTTCGAGAAGTCAACATAATTTATACTTACATGAATGTACATATTGCTAATAAAAAGTTTGTCCGTGGTATTCTGAAAAATAAAATAAAAAGACACCTTCTCGTCAGAGCCAACACTAGAACATGTGATCACATCCCTAAAATTATACTGGATAATACCGGAGATGACCATACTATACTAAACCAAAAAAATTCTGGAATTCATTGAACACCAATACCCACTCCTCAGCAGTCTTTCATATATTTGCATAAAATAGGGAATGTCAGATTTATAGCTTGAACAATTTAGGATGTATCCCACTCACGAGGACAACTGGTAATTTCAGGAAAAATCAATGTATAAACACCATAAGTTGGTCGAATCGTTTTGTTGGAAAATGTATTCTGCTCATGAGACCACCAAGCTGGGGGAAAATGACAAAACTTGGCAAATTCAACTCCTGGTAATTAGGTAAACTAGGGAGATCGCGTGCCCTTTCTGCACTACTCATCGCGCATGCGCAGTCGACCCATTCCACTGAAGGGTGCAAGCCTGGCCCATGGAATCTCAGGTAGTGAAAACCCCAGGTCTCTCGCCCCACCCTATCCCGCGCCACACCTATGCGACCCGCTGTGCAGTGAGTAAAGCGGAGTAGGAGGAGTAGGAGGTGGAGGTGGAGGAGGAGTCGGACACGCCACGGATTATATTAGGTAGATATGATGTAGCACGCAAAAGATGCATTCACCCCTCAGCCTTCAAACATCATGTTTGTATATGGCAACACAAATGGTTGAATGAAAGGTAAGGATTTTGAACATTGGGGATCAGGTTTCACCGAGGTAATAGCATGTACCAAATAGTTCCAAACATTTTGAGACAGGCTTATGGCCAGGGCAAGTATGAATGACAACATCTATTAAAGTTGAGGAAACAGAGTATAGGAGCTAAGCACGAATCAAGTACGTTCAGAAGTTGTTCAGAAGTACCAACCATTACCAGAATGTAATACATGTGGGTGAACAAAGGTAAAGGTATGTGGCACAAATAATTAGAATGACATAAAGAACTATACCATGCACATCTGCAAGATACTAAGCATGTTCCATGCAAGTTTCAAAAATGTCCATCAAATGATAACTCACCTTTGGAGTTTTAAAGCTAAGTGGCATATGGCATCGTAAGTCTTCTCAAACTGAAAGACTGAAACAAGAAAATCAATTACATTAACATCACATAAGGTAAAAGGTGAACGTTCACACTCTCTTCTTCATACATGTACTAGTACTTACGTAATACCAATTTCCTAATCAGATCCCTTGCAATAACCAACAGAACTATATCATATTATCGGTACATATTACTGGAAAGCACAAAGTAAGATTATTACACGATTGTTTTGATATCAGCCCATTTATCAGCAGGAGTTGCCTGTATCAGCCATGTATGGAATGGTCAGAAATGCTTGTATCAGGGTGAATAATGCTACAGATATATCATAAATAGACATATAGACTATTAAACTTTCCTTTTGCAGTCAGTATTATATGAACTTAGGGCCGACCTTCCTTTCTCGTACTCCCTTTCAGAAATTTTGGAATTCTATAGGAAATTCAGGGCATACTTGAACAAAATAATTCAAACCGAGTTTAATAGCTCCAACAACCCTCAAGATTATCGGTAAATTCAGGTCAAACTTCAAAGCAAACGATATCAACCTTTACTTGTGGTTTCAAGAGAGGGTTGTGGACATTAATTTCTTCATAAGCACATTAATATCTGGTACGAATGTGAACATATTTTAGCTTATCATAAATTTTCAAATAAAAGAGTATATCTTACATGGCATGAGAACAGGCCCACGAGGACCATTGTTTGCTTTCTGTTTTGAAGATTTGTTGATCGTGGTCATTTTGAGTAGAGACCTCCTGTCTGAATCACTGGCATCGACCAATTTACACTCCGGACATACATGTAAACCGAGTTCAGAGTCTGATGTTTCTACCGTAACATCACCGTTTGGGAGAGCTCTAGTTCCGGGTAATTTAGGCGTATCTATCACAGTAGGAACAGTGTTATTGTTTTCTATGGGGACCACAGGGGCAGGGGCAGCAGCACAGGAGGTGAGGGTTATCATCGGGTTTGCTGCTTCCTGTAAACACAAAACAAAAACGATTAGAATCGCACAAAAATAACGGTAAAGTGAGAAAAATTATAAAAACAATTGAAACACATGGAGCATTATAAAAGCCATGGCCAGAATATCATAGAAAGAAATTTTTGAAAAATAAAGAAAGGTGTTCTATTACATAATAAATCTATTATAAAACACAGATCAGGAAGTATCGATACTTCTTTTTGTGGACACATTTCTTACCTAATAATGGTAATAGGTATACAAACCTGATGAGTTACCTCCTTAAAATACTGCTGGCATTCCCACAGAACAGTGAGAAATGTTTAGCATATTTAAATTTTCTCCAATTAAAGGTGAAATGCAAAGGTTTTCATGTTTTCCTTTTTATATTCTTCATGGGCCATTTAATGATTGAAATGTCAGCCGGACTACTTCATTTGATTTTATTTGACGTATTTTGTCTCCTGGTAGCTTTTGAAAAGTGCTTCGAAGTTGTTATCTCAAGCCCAGCCGATTTCAGAAATGAAATCCGCATCGCTTATCTGCCCTTGTTTGACGCTGATTTATGACGTCACATCAGACCACCTGGCCGGTCGTCAATACTTGTAACGTTCAGTCTCCGGGTGGCTGGTCTAACGTGATGTCACAATCAAGGAAAGATAAGCGATGACGTTTTGTAAATCTGAATTCAGCTGGGCTAGGAGTACCAACTTTTAAAAAGATTCTAGCAGACAAGATAATTCAAATTAATCCAAGTGAAGCAGATATTCTGGTATTTCTATCATTATTCAACCAATATTAAATGTAAAACGGAGAATTTAATACGAAGCTGTGCATCTGAAAACCCCTCGGCTCTGGGCGCCAGCCATTCATAATGTATTCAATTTGAAGCAAGACTTCAGGAACACCAAGCAATCAAGTGACAAATATACACATTATGAAAAATTTTGCCATTAGAAATGGCCTCTAAGGTTTCCGTCTAATCAGAGAAACCGGTATTCATTACATAAATCTGTTGATGCATCGATGATGTATACCAAATTTTACATCGAGCATTTGAAAATTATCAGAGATAGAGATCATTAATGATTTCGCACAAATTAAAGATGGCCGCCAAGGTTTCCGCTCAATCAGAAAAACCAGAACCGAATGATACATCGATGATGAATACCAAATTTTACATCGAGCACTTGAATGGTATCAGAGATATAGATCATTAATGATTTTGCATAAATTAAAGATGGCCGCCCATCCTTCCCGCCACTCAGAGGAACTGATGTGGTTATTCATTGCAAGTCTCTTGATACATCGATGCTGGATACCAAGTTTCATATAGAACACTGAAATGGTATCAAAGATATACATCATTAAAGATTTTGCATAAATTAAAGATGGCCACCAAGGTTTCCGGCCAATCAGAAAAACCAGAACTGTCTATTGATACATCGATGATGTATACCAAAGTTTAATCGAGCACAAGTTGAACGGTATCAGAGATATAGATCATTAATCATTTCGCATAAATTAAAGATGGCCGCCCATCCATCCCGCCACTCAGAGGAACTGATGTGGTTATTCATTGCAAGTCTCTTGATACATCGATGCTGGATACCAAGTTTCATATAGAACACTGAAATGGTATCAAAGATATACATCATTAAAGATTTTGCATAAATTAAAGATGGCCACCAAGGTTTCCGCCCAATCAAAAATGCCAGAACTGTCATTTATCGTAAGTCTATTGATGCATCGATGATATATACCAAATTTTACATCGAGCACTCGAACGGTATCAGAGATAGAGATCATTAATGATTTCGCATAAATTAAAGATGGCTGCCCATCCTTCCCGCCACTCAGAGGAACTGATGTGCTTATACATTGCAGGTCTCTTGATACATTGATGCTGTATACCAAGTTTCATATAGAACACTTGAATGGTATCAGAGATATTTATCATTAAAGATTTTGCATAAATTAAAGATGGCTGCCAAGGTTTCCACCGAATCAGGGAAAATGGTTTGGTCATTCCTTTGAAGTTTCTTGATGCATCGATGATCTATACCAAGTTTCACACTGAACAGTGAAATGGCACCGGAGATACACAAGATTAATGATTTCGCATCAGTTAAATATGGCCGCCAAAGTTTCGAACCAATCAGGTTCATATTCAATAGGGTTCTGCGTCACGAGCATACGGATGTGCACTGCAAGTTTGGTGTGCCTAGGGTAAGTCGTCCTAAAGATATCTTGGTAACGAGAAGGGTGTGACGGACAGACGGACAGACAGACAGACGGACGGACGTACATGACGACGACAATACTCTTCGGCCGAGGGGTAAAAACCTTTGCATTTCACCTTTAAGCAATTTCCGGAGGAAAAGTGAACAATGTCTAGCTGTTGTACACAGGGTATAAATATATACTTACTGGAGAGGAAACACTTTGGTCCTTGGGAGAATCCGTCTTGAAATAAGATAAACAACCAACATTTCAAGGTAACTGTAGTATATATGTGAATGATGTACATGCGATTCAAGTACACAATGAAAATATCAAAAGACGAGCCCAAGCTGACAGAGGTGAACATGGAAATGGAAGCAGGTCAGCAGTATCTGGATTTACGTGTTTCATAATCTTATTCCCAATTAGAGAAGACAAATCAGACAAATGGACAGACAAAGCAAATTCCATATCCCTCCCCTCAATTAGAGAGTGGAGAAGGGTGGAGAGAGGGGGACAAAAATATGCTTACATGAACTTTTTTCAACTGAAAGTAGGAGGGATAGCATACAAGTCAACAACATCATGAATTTGTCATTCTTCGGAGTTACTCTACTCGTGTATTATAGCACTACTACAGTTACTTCTACATTTACCAACCTCCCTAGCCAGGGCCATTTCTTGCCCAAACGGTTCTATTTACCTTGCACAGTTTACGACAAACAGTATGGAGTTGCTCTCCTGCCATCCTGACAAGATGTTTTGTGTGTCAAACATTAATAAAGCATACACAGCTTTTGAAGTCATTTCTTCTCAAACTCTGTACCATAAATACCAGTATCCTAGCTAGTTATTACAATATTGTATATACTCACAGAATCCTGGGACTTCTTCCATACACTGACCATGAACTTATATGTGCTGTCCCTCGTCATGAATGAACCAAATACATACTGAAATACACCAGAATTTACATACATTTAATATGATCATCTCACATGCATATTAGACAAAATATTGATGAGGTGCTAAAACATTTCCACTGCCTCTATGTTCAATTGAGATCCAGCTTGGAAGGGTTTTAACTAATGTTCTCTTTTTCTAACACCGAAGTTGTTTTTGGGGAAGTTTAACTTTGCCAAAAAGAACAGGCATGACAGGAGGCATACTTAATAACATGCGGTCCCTGTCGCAGAGCAATTGGCAAAAGAGTTGTCTCCCCTGGATTATAACATTTTGCTTGCTATGATAACCATACAAGGACAAGTTCAACTGCAAGCCATATAATTTGGGTAAGATTACAATTCACGTACACAACAAATGTTTTGTTTTTCGTTTTTTTTCCTCTAAGATGTTGATCAAAGTATTGAATAAATTCACTGTGGTAGGCCTAAGGTCTCGAATACGTACGTATCACTTGTACACTATGTTGCAATACATAGAAACTGAAAACTTGAAATGAACAACATTTTCTCACAAAGCAACCTTAATCAAGAATAGTCTGAAACGACTGCATAATTCATTGAGATCTATCACTTTATTTGGTGCTTGCCAGGAATGCAAATGTAAGAAGAAAAGTATATTACCTTTTCCTCAGCTGTTTTCACACCAATGGCATTGGGGATAATGATGGCAGTTTTCTCCCGGGTGATGTTGAGCACTTTCTCCATTGGGATCTCCACCTATGGAGGTCAAATCTTCACATAAACCATCATTGTAATTATAATTACAATATAGATACAAGTTTTTTACAAAACATGACCATCATTTAGCATTGATGATGAAATGCTAAGATCGATGGCTGAAGTCGCAGGAATTTGTTATTATAGCAAAATTA
The DNA here is from genome assembly GCA_036873755.1 of Hanleya hanleyi. NCBI lineage: Eukaryota > Metazoa > Mollusca > Polyplacophora > Lepidopleurida > Hanleyidae > Hanleya > Hanleya hanleyi. The sequence goes on along the minus strand of JAVTVY010047370.1, from coordinate 147,260 downwards.
ATTTTGGGAAGTAGTACATTAAACATTCTCTCATTGTCAGGGTTTGTAACCTCCTATACAGTCAGTGTAACACACTTTGACTGCACTGCACTGAAAAATAGGCAGGCCCGTAGGCTGGGGGGGAGGGGGGAGGGGGGGTTCGGGGGGTGCATATGCACCCCCCCCCCGCAGAGCAGACCAAGTTCCGCTGCCGGGGAAAAAAATTTCAGAGTGCACGGAAGGACCCGCACCCAAGGCCCTTTGGACGCGGCCGCCAGCTCGCAACAAATTAAAGATAATATTGACCTGAATAAAAATAGATCTAGAGTTGATATCTGGTGTATCGTGTTATGTTGTTTCGCCTCTGACCTCTAGTCCGAGTCCGGTACCTCACTTCGTTCTGCAATTTGGAATCCAGCTCCCATTACGTGTTCAATAGATTGTCCAGTTACGCTACAATCCTCACAGCTCATTGGAAACAATTATTCAGGTTCGTATGATGAATTACGCAATTTAATATTCAGTGATTAGCGTAAAAATATTGCTATTAACGCAATTTAATGTCCAGTGATTAACGTGAAAAGCTAGAAGAATGTGAAAGGGGGAGGGGGCGTACAGCAAAAACCTCAGTATGTTAGGCGAGATAAAAAAAATAGCGGAAGTGTGTGTGGGGGGAATCATAAGAAAAGGGTCCACTATATATATATATATATATATATAGGAGTGGGTTATAAGCAGAAACAAGAGCCCAAGGGGCTTCAATATACGCCCATATATCTGGAATTACACTGGTCTGAATTTCAAGGTTGTTTAATGGCCTACGATTTTGTGCTTCTGAGAATGTACCGTAACATATTTCACATCTTATATTGAATGATAAACTAAAATGGTAACTAGGTGACCTTGAAACAAGAGCCGAGAGCTCGCATATCCCACACTGAAATCGACAATAGTCAAACACAAGGAAATAGTCGTTTCCCTTTGAATGAATTCCTTTCAGGCGAGGGAAAATTGTTCATGAAGGAAGAAAAATGTGAAGGAAGTGATGAAGTAAACCTTTGTTCTTGAGTTAATAAACAGGTATAAGTTCATAAAGGACCCCTCTCCTCGTTAAATTAATAAATGTACGGTTTATATTTCACAACAGTTTAACTGAATGTAGCTGTTTCTTACATGTATCAAACATAGGAGACAACTCCACAGGACAAATGCCATATACATTAGGGGAGACAACTCTGAATATTCCAACCTAACGCATATAGTTAGCTAAACTTGATTCAGTTTTGGGGGACTGTGACCTTGGTCTTTGACAAATTTATCTCAAAATAAATATGGCTCCTCTTTGCCATGTAATTAAGGTATACCCAAAGTTTGGTACCGTACCAATCCATACCTTGAAACCAGAGACAACAAATGTTAATGGATGACTGGACAGAACGCAATTACATGACCTCCTCTTCGACAGACATTGAAAATGTTTCTTTTAATGATTTCTTGAATTTGAGGTCACAATGACCTTGACCATTGACTCACATTTTGGTATGTAACACATCATGTCCCTTATGTATCTGCCAAAACAAAACAAAGTTATTTTTAATGGTTTCCTGATTTTGGAGTCACAGTGACCTTGACCTTTGACCTTGACCTGATTTTGGTACATGACATCTTCCCTCAGTGTATCAATGGACACCAAAAAATCATGATTTTTAACAATTTCATAATTTTGGGGTCACACTGACCTTGACCTTCGGCCTTGACCTAATTTTGGGGACACAGTGACCCTTGACCTTCGACCTTTTGGTATGCAACACTTCATTTCCCCCTATGGAATCCACTCACAAAAAATTAGAAATTTTTAATGATTTCCTGATTTTTCGGTACCACTGACCTTTGACCTCGACCTACATTTGGTATGCAACACATCGTTTCCTCCTAGGGCATCCACTCACCAAAAATTAGAACTGTAGATAGAAAACTATCAATGATCAATGATTTCCTGATTTTAGGCAACAGTGACCTTTGACCTCTGACCTCGACCTGAATTTCGGTACGCGACACATCGTCTCCACCTGATGTATCCACTCACAAAAAAATTGCAACTGTGGATAGAAAACATTCAGAGATATAGACCGGACACGAACACTTCAGTGATTTCCTGTTTTTCAGGCCAGTGACCTTTGACCTCTGACCTCGACCTTCATTTTTGTACGCGACACATCGTCTCCCCGTAGGGTATCCACTCACCAAAAATTGGAACCGTAAATAGAAAAGTGTTCCAGATATAGACCGGACACAGGGGACGGACGGACACACGGACAGACGGACGGAAACCGCCATCACATAATACGTTCGCCTTTTTGGCGGGCGTATAAAAAATGAGGAGGGAGGGGGCGGGGGTGTCTCATGGCGGTGTAATGGCTAAGAATGTCCCATGGTTAAGAGTGTCCGGCTCCTATCTTCTAACACAGCTAGGACACTCTTCTCCAGATATCTCCAGAGGTAGGACACTGTTCACTCAATAAAAAGATAGGAAACGGGACACTTATCCCCGGACACTCTTAGCCACCACACCGGAGTGAGGAGTTAATGATAATAATCTTGATCAAAGGGAGTTTCCCATGGTTGAATATTAACCATCTCCCAGTCGACAAGATTATCATTCACACAACGAGTCGATTATAGTCATATACTGAATTTATCAGTCGAAAAAATGCAATTGGCGGATGTCGAAAATATGCTGTCAAAATGCGCCAGAAGCAGGCATCTGGCATCTAAATTTTCAACAAAATAGGGACCCCCCTAGCGGGGATTCGCGCCTGCGACGCTCGCATCAGGAGTTCCGCAATATTCTCTACCGAACCCCGTTGCCAAACCAGCCTACGGGCTTGATAGGGCGAGCAAATGTGCATTCTATCTTTAATTCTATCTTTATAGATTATTGATTGACCCAGGAATGAGGATGCATGAAAGAGATGGAAAATGCATCCAGTATATCTTATTTAAGAAGGAACAAGTTATATGCTCAACCATTTGACAAGGGCACAGGGAACAACGTCTCGTTTAGCTGTGACATCCGCAGACCACTCCACTCTGTTTAGTAACAGACAATTCTGAATGGTTCAATCTCAGTAAATATATCTCACTTCAGCCCTATATTATCCCGTAGGAATTTGAAACTATATTTGTTAGCCAATCAGGTGGCTAGCTTTCAAAATCACATCCACAGTAATTACACACAGTAGCATGTGGTCTAATACACAGTGATGTAAGTGGACTTTTGTCAAAAAACCTGAAAATACTATCCTAGCACTTTAGGCCGGGGTCCCTGGGCCGCCTAGGCCCCTGGAAGCTCTGGGGTCCTAGATGGCTGGAGATGCATTCGAGCCAATTTCTGGCAAATAAAATTAGAAAATATGATTGGCAAGCCACTACGTTTTTTGTGTTGTTTTTCAAGCAAAACCGGTTTCATAATACACCCTCATTCTGATTCTTAAATAAGCAAACTTATTTTGAAAATTAATTTCTGTAAATTTATTCACAGACTCCTGTATGGAATGATGGAACATTTGGATCACACATTATGACATATCTAATGTCTAACCTGAGGTATTTCAGCCGCTGCTTTGCCGATTTTGCGTGAGCTTGTGAAGATTTTTTTCCTGAGCTGCCGTAACGTACTCTATCATTACAAATGGTACATCCAGCCAAACCTGGCAAATTGAGTTTCCTTATGTAGTCTGAAAGGTGATCCCCGTGACAGTCTTTGTCCTCCAGCCATGACCAACGAAACTTATTTTTGATACTCTTATCCACCTCATTGACGTCTATGTCGGCACTGCGATGTAACACGCTCATGATTTTCACTTCGATTTTCACTCCGGCAAAAAAGGCGCAATTTTCACTTCAGACAGCCACGCAATATCCCCCAAAAATTCGGCTGCTAGCGATTTGAGCGCCAGTACTACAGGGGAGACAACTCTAGTTGTCTCCTGAGTTGTCTCCCATATCACGTGGCAGACAAATCATTTTAAAAATGGCGACTACGTCGGTTCTTCGCTAGAGACGATCAGGATCCAATTTTGAGGATCAAAAATGGTAACAATACATACTTTATCAAGATCAGGTAAAAAATGCGTTTTTGAATGCTCAAATATCGATTTAGTCGACATCAAGTATCACTTTCCTGGTAAATCGAACGAGAATCTAAATTTCTATAACTAGAGCATAGTCTGAGGGATGCACACATTTGATCAAAATGATCAGTAAGGCTGCTTACAAGATACCCCCCGTAAGGGCATAGATACATGGGGGTGGTTAACGTTTCACGAGTAAGCTGAATGGGATTGTGGCAGTGGAAATCATCAGTAAGCATGCTTACAAGATACCCCCCGGATGCACATTTGATAGGAATTGACGAGTATTTGTAGAGGAATATAAGTATACATGTTATGAGTGGCGGCACAGTATGTAACTAGTTGACAATGAGACCTCGCTCGGTTGGAGTGCGGTTAACGGATTGTCTATGCATGTGTCGTGACGATACTCAGATGAGTTTAATGGATTGTTCAGAAAATTGATGTTAATAATGATTGTTGAGAATGGGGTTATGCAGGCATATTGTGTTTTACCTAACTGTTGTTACCACTAGAACCGTGTAGACTTGAAATGGGCTGTTGCAACAGATAGGCGAATTACTGTCATCTGGATAACCATATTGAAGAGGAAAAGGAAGTAAATGGGAAGTGAAATATTAAACTTACTACCTGTAGACGCATATGCAACATCCTGAGCTAGGTCTCATGGTATGGCAGCTACATACAAAATTTGAGAAGAATCTAATCAGCCGTTGTCAAGTTATGCTCCAGAAATGGAATGTTATGGACCAACTGAGAAAATTCTGCCCATAGGTGGTGCCACCTGTAGAGGCACATGCGCCAAACGCAATCCCAAGCAAGGTCTCATGGTAAGGTAGCTACATACCAAATCTGAGAGGAATCCAATTAGCTGTTGTTAAGTTATGCTCCGGAAACGAAATGTTACGGACCGACAAGAAAAAGTTTTGACCCTAGGTGGCGCCACCTGTAGATGCACATGCGCCAAACGCAATCCCAAGCGAGGTCTCATGGTAAGGTAGCTACATACCAAATTTGAGAGGAATCCAACTAGCGGTTGTCAAGTTATGCTCCGGAAACGAAATGTTACGAACTGACTTGAGAAACTTTTGACCCTAGGTGGCGCCACCTGTAGACGCACATGCGCCAAACGCAATCCCAAGCGAGGTCTCATGGTATGGCAGCTGCATACCAAATTTGAAAGGAATCCAAGTAGCGGTTGTCAAGTTATGCTCCGGAAACGAAATGTTACGGACTGACATGAGAAACTTTTGACCATAGGTGGCGCCACCTGTAGACGCACATGCGCCAAACGCAATCCCAAGCGAGGTCTCATGGTAAGGTAGCTACATACCAAATTTGAGAGGAATCCAAGTAGCGGTTGTCAAATTATGCTCCGGAAACGAAATGTTACGGAATGACCCTAGGTGGCGCCACCTGTAGACGCACATGCGCCAAACGCAATCCCAAGCAAGGTCTCATGGTATGGTAGCTGCATACCAAATCTGAGAGGAATCCAACTGGCGGTTGTCAAGTTATGCTCCGGAAACGAAATGTTACGAACTGACTTGAGAAACTTTTGACCCTAGGTGGCGCCACCTGTAGACGCACATGCGCCAAACGCAATCCCAAGCGAGGTCTCATGGTATGGCAGCTGCATACCAAATTTGAAAGGAATCCAAGTAGCGGTTGTCAAGTTATGCTCCGGAAACGAAATGTTACGGACTGACATGAGAAACTTTTGACCATAGGTGGCGCCACCTGTAGACGCACATGCGCCAAACGCAATCCCAAGCGAGGTCTCATGGTAAGGTAGCTACATACCAAATTTGAGAGGAATCCAAGTAGCGGTTGTCAAGTTATGCTCCGGAAACGAAATGTTACGGAATGACCCTAGGTGGCGCCACCTGTAGACGCACATGCGCCAAACGCAATCCCAAGCGAGGTCTCATGGTATGGTAGCTGCATACCAAATTTGAGAGGAATCCAACTGGCGGTTGTCAAGTTATGCTCCGGAAACGAAATGTTACGGACGGACGGACGGACGGACGGACGGACAAGCTGAAACCAGTATACGCCCCCTACACTACGTGTCGGGGGGTATAAAAACGGATTTCAACAAGTTTCAACAAAAAAACGGATTTCCGGCAAAAACCGGAAGACTTACATCACTGAATACATTAGCATTACCCTGAAACAGTATCCAAATATGGCATTTCCAGACAGCAGGCGTGGAAAACCGTAAAGATCAAAGACTTTACTCCCCCCAAATAGTCTGGCTTTGTTAGGGGATAGAAAATATCAAAAGATTGTGCCGTGCGAAGATGTTTATCTCCGTGAACTAAACGCCAATCATTGTCAGAGAGAAAAGGTAGAAATTGTCATGACTGGCTTATTATGGGATCTCGTAGAATATCGGAGAACATTTCGCATTTCGCAGTTTTCATAGCATTACGTCTAGATGGTATTATAATTCCCTTGATTTTCCACCGTGGTTTACCTAGATTGTGACGGTCAAGATCCATACATACAAAAGCTGCATGCTGGATTTATAACCCCAATGTAATCAGAGGGTATATCTGACAGTAAGAGGTATACAATCTGATGCCATTTAGCACGATGTTAATTTTAGTTTCACAGCGAGTTATTGGGAACATTGAGCTACATGCTGTCCTTATGATAATTCTGCCATAACAGGGTTCCCAAGGCTGTTAGATAAAATGGGCATTTAAGAATTTCAGCAACTCTGAACAATCAAACACTACAATTTTATCAAGCAACCGTGTCTCGACTGTTACACAATTTTCCATGGCTTTTTTTGCTACAAGGTTGTGATGTATGGAAATATTTAACCTGTAGAAATCATGCGCACCAGTGTGCTGTGACAGAATTATATAGAGTATTGAGAAATATGTTTAACATATAGAAGTTAACTTAGAAATGATAAAATCATGAATTGCATGCATGCCGAGATGAACTCACCTGTCGCCCCCTGGCTCTGATCTTGGAGTAAAAACAGATCCAGTTGGGGGATACATAGAGATTACCATGGAGGAGAATGTCACCCAGGAAGGCACAGGAAAAATCTGCAAACCAACAGAGATGGAACGAAGACTGTAGGTGCAGGTGCAATAACAGTTTAACGAAGTGCACAAAATGTGTAACCATGAGAAAATATATTCCATAACCCAAATCTGAATGGAGCCATACCTTATATACTAAAGCCTGCCATTCTTGGATATTTAATTTTTGCCACAAGCACTACAGATCAATTTCAGAATGAAATGTATGTGGGGTCCTCATCCTTTCTCATCCCTAAATTAGCTCTCCGTATTAGATGAAATGCTTTCAACCAAATGTCAGGAATCTACCATGTTAATATATGAAAAATTGCCTAAAATACAATCTGAAAGGTTTTTAGGAATAACCAGTGCAAATATCAACTGGGATACAACATAGGGACCATGTTAAAGTGCGTTACAAAGGCTGTTTCTATTTTTGGCATGTCCTTTTGACTACCATTTCCATGGAAACCAACAACCATTAATTAAGTAAACAATTTTGTTAATTTGCTATTCCTGATAATTATCCGATGGAAAAAAAACACCAAAATCTGTCACTCGATCACTCCCTTTAACTTTCTAAAACAGTAATGTTCATGTCTCTAGCTCTCCTTGATTAGAAGGAAATTTAAAATATTTGGACCTTTTATCCAAGATGGCCACCATTCCCATGGCAACCAGTTCTGTATTGGTGAAAAACTTGTGCTGTTCCAGTTTGGTTCATGTATAATTCAATCCCATCAAATATGACAAGTTTCTGGAGAATAGTTTAGGAAACATTTCTTTCCGTAGAAATACCCTTAAAAACAATATAACTTCCTTCCCAGAATGCACCGCAAAGACAGTACTGAAAATTCACCAGCCAGCATGAAACCTGCATGGACTGATGATCAATTCTCAGGAAAAATAAATTAATCAAGACATTAAACAGTAAATTCTACAATGCTGTACTGTCCCTTGGTTGGGAAATCCGATCTTCACAGTGGAGCCATGGATTATTAAATTATTATTCAGGCGTATCAAGTTTCCGCCATTTAGTGTCTATATATCCTGCTCCAAAACAAGAGCCATTAGTAGATGGTGTATTTCCCATTGACAAGATGATATCATTTAATCTACAGTATTTTGAACTGTAAAGAGAAATAACTCGTCAGGAGAAATCCTCCATCAATGGAAAGAGCACATGTACATGTATGCGCATCTGAAGAGTATGCCTTTAATAGGAGCTAGCTGTTTTGGTAATGGTAATTTTGTCCAACACATCATTTCCCCAGTACATTGAATTAATAATTTGAACACTCTTCACTTTTTCTATGACTGAACAACCTGATGTTGGTCTGGCCTACTCGAATGTTATTAGGCTTCTCAGTAAACTTAAGTTTCTTGGTTTTTGCAAACTTGTGCAGAAATAATACGTGCACGATTATTTTCTTAAATTCTCCATAAAAAAAATTAAAAAATTTTAATTGATAAAATTCAATGTGGGTTTTCGAAGTTCTTGAAGAGATTACCATAACAACCATACAAGTACATATACATGTAAGAATTTGCAATGGACCACATTACAGGACCTAGTTAACTGTCATGCAGGGTATCTCTCCAGAGTGAAGGTAGTTAACTATACCTGAGCAGTGAGCATGCACCATTCCCTATACCCGCAGTGTATTATTGCCGCTCTTGACTTGCCTTATCTCAATCATGTTAATGGTTTCTAACATACTGAGTTCCTTATTGAACACAGTTTGTATGCTGCACTGTTAAAATGCCTGGCCTGAGAAGAAAAGTGACTTATCTTTATTAAAAGAGCTAATTGTAAACCTCAACTCTGACCTTGGATAAGCTTCATGAATCTATAACAGTAGTGATTGATACCTGAGCCAACATAAACAGATTATCAATGCATTAACCCTCCATATAAAATTCACAGCACCAATGTATTGATCTGTTCTTTACAAACATGTACAGAATACAGGCTATCAATATCTTTCCCTTTCCTCTCTAAGGACAGGCTGATCAATATAAACGCTAGAAACCACATCTAGAAACAATTATACCCCAGAAAATGTATCCTACAATTCAGAGATTATCAAGCAAATCAGTGCAAAGTGCACTGAGAGATCATTAATCATTTAATATTAAATTTAAGCATATTGAATGGGGACCGGGCAGGCTTGTGAATGGCAATGACCGAGTGTACTCTGGAGAGCCTAGTACTAGTACTGTAAAATCTACAAATAACGGGATGACACAATCGGATTCCTGGATTACTCGACTGTAGGACACCTGATTAAAATCAGGAATTTCTGACTCAGTTAAATAAGCCAAAGATTTATCCATGCACAAGCCTCTGTAATATGCAATTTTTTCTCAAAATTAACAGAAATAGGGCCATCGGTGTATAACTGTAGAGTTTACTGTATCAACCTACATCTTACACTAGCAATAACCTCTAACATTAATGAGACCAGGGAGTAATACATCAGTCTATTCTCCAGCTCCATTTTAATACATGTGTACAAACTGCAATTCCTCATCTAGCCCCCTCCCCCTCCCCGACCCCCATGTCCCTACAAGAGTCGTGACATGTTATAGAAAATAACAGATTTTATGATTTTGATCAGTAGATTTCTAAGATTGATATTGCATGGTCTGCACAAATCATACTGAACTACCATCTAATTACTGGGTAATTCGATATCCTTCCCTTACTGGAGGAATATTGAGCTGTCTGCCACTACAGACAGTACAACCTTGTTTATCCAGGTCTAAATGAAGAGGCAATTAGCCCTCTGGTCTTCACTTAACCTATCCACAACATCTGAGCTTTTGAAGAGTTGTTTTCTTGGCTTTCAAGTATTTTTGACACATTACCATGGTAACGGATGTAAAATCTCAGTTGACATGATTATACATATTTAAATACTCCCCAACATGCCCAACTGATCATAAAATCTATCTTAATTTTATGCCATATGCCCTCAACATTTCAAATTAATTTAAACAGGTAATGAAATATATGGTAGTCCCTCTAATAAATTACTGCATGCACGGTTCATTAAAACCCCATTAAAATGTCATGAAAAAGGCATGAACCATGAAAATCCCATTAAAATGGACATCAATTTTGTTTTGCAATTTATTAATGGGGAAATTCTTAATGCCATTAAAAGGAGATTAATTTGAAAATTAATGGGGTCAATATGGATTTTCAGAATTAAAATGCCATTAATTTTGTGATGGAAGTCAAATTAAAGGGGGGGGGGGTGTCAGTGAAAAGGTTAATGGCTTTTTAATGCCATTAATTTGTTACTGTAATTTTAATGACTGACATTTTAATGACAAATTAATGGCTTGCGATCAACAGTTTTTTAAAAAGATTTTTGATGGATCTGGGAATTATACCCCATTAATAGGTATGCAAGTCATGGGGTTTTAACCTAAATAATTAATGGTATTTCAATGATTTCAGTTAACAGCATTTAAATGTCATTCCATGCAGTATTAGAATCCTCTAAAATCATTGAAATAATGACGAAATAATAGCTTATATGTGCAAAATTTTGAACCATTTTGAAAACCTCCTGTTCTAATTAATCGGTTCACCCCCAGATTTTATGGTGGAAAATTTTATGTTCTGTGACTGAATAATTAGAGTGATTATCATATAACAATTTTTACTTTAGATTCCTCAAATACATATAATAGTTCCATGGGAAAATTTATTGCCCAATTCCTTATCCCTGGGAAATAATTAATGATAATAATTAAATCCTACATGTACTTGTCTGTTATAAATATCCAGATAGAAATATTCAAAATGGTCAGCTGTATTTAACACAGACAATCAAATACTTGGTGGCACCTAATTAGTTTCCCTACTAGCTTCAGCCCCGTGGAGCTTCCGGGATTGACCTGGGATGTCGTTGTGCACACCGCAGATCATGGTAAGAATAGGTCTCGGCTCCTCAGAGAGCTTGTCATAAGAGGCGACTAACTGAGGCACCTGTGGGATTCCCGGGTGTTAAAACGAATAGGATCCCACCCGTGTGGTTCCCGGGTGTGAAAAGGAATAGGACCCAACATTGTGATAGGACTGAAATATAGTTGAAAGCGACGTTAAATCATATTCACGGAGCTCACTCACTCACCCACCCTTCAAACCATATTCTTTTAACTGTATGCCAAAGCAACAGTCCAGTTTATAAACCGAGTTTATCTTTTGTGTTTTCATCGAATTCATTTCTTTCCAAATGCTATGTACGTGTTGTGAATATCTAACCATGGACCCAAGAGAATGTGTGTACCCATAATCCACTTGTTTCCAAGACCCGGCCCTCTTGTTCAAAGATGTCAACTTACAGTCAATGGGAGTTTCCTCTTCCGGTACTGTCTTGAACAGCTTGTGAAATTTCTCATTACGTGACTTGCTGCAGGTCGGAGAATCCTACATGAAACAGGAAACAATGAAACATTTGGTCCATTTTATCAGTCCTATTTTCTATAATTTCACCAGGATGCACAATCTTTACATAACTGATTACGTTCAATTAAAATTACTTATTTATTGCAGTTATATACTATAGTTATGTTCCGTTACATTTGTGTTTAATTATGACGAATGTTTCCACTTTACCTTGCTGGAGCTTTTTCGATTACTGGACATAGTTGGACTTGGACTGCAAATTTGACAGGAAAAAAAATAAATACAAAACATTAAAATTACCTGAATAAAATATAATTTAATCAGTTCAAAATTAGAGAAAAAACTTGTATATACAAAATAGAGGAGTGATCGTCAACAAATCTACAGGTGTTATAAACATACTGCAGGTTATCAAATAAAATAGGTTATCTAAACAACCATGTGAATGAAATGACAATCAACATGACATTAAGATTTTCTGTAATAAATTATCTAGATGACCTGAATATATACATGTTTCAGTGAAAGTTGAGAAGATAATTTTTGAACCCTCCACAAACTTTGAGGTACGGTCATTTATACTTATTATCCATAAGCCCGGCAATTGAAATGTGAACATTCAATTTGAAATATCAAAATTTTAAAATTTGAATTGTTATCGAAAACTTGAATTAAAAGTGAAATTTATTTTATGTGAAATTTATAATTAAAATTCAAGCTGCAATTTTAAATTAAAAGTTAAACATCAATCAAAATCTAAAGTATAGTAAGTACAATTTGATCATCTGGAGCTGGAGATATGGACCAATGGATGAAAGGACATCAATTGTTGTGATACCTTTAAGCCCAACTCACACTACAAACATTTTGTTGTATTAGAACAGAATAGTTTGTTCGTGTTTTTGTTCGCGGTAACCTCACACTGCGATAATTTTCTCTTGACCGTCAGTCGCCGCGATCAAGCAGTGAGGCTGCCAGTCATGTGATGGGAGCCACAGGACATTGTTGTGTCAAAACGGCTTCGTCACATGACCGACAGCTGCCAGTTGATTGGAGAACTGTTGGTAAATGTTTGGACACATGTTCGCAATCACCACACACTGAAGACAATACGAAGCTGCGCATCTGAAAACCCCTCGGCTCTGGGCGCCAGCCATTCATAATGTATTCAATTTGAACCAAGACTTCAGGAACTTCAAGCAGTCAAGTGACAAATATACAGATTATGAAACATTTTGCAATTAGAAATGGCCTCTAAGGTTTCTGTCCAATCAGAGAAACCGGTATTCATTACATAAGTCTCTTGATGCATCGACGATATAAACCAAATTTTACATCGAGCATTTGAAAGTTATCAGAGATAGAGATCATTAATGATTTCTCATAAATTAAAGATGGCCACCCATCCTTCCCACCACTCAGAGGAACTGATGTGGTTATTCATTGCAAGTCTTTTGATACATGGATGCTGTATACCAAGTTTCATATAGAAGACTGAAATGGTATCAAAGATATATATCATTAAATATTTTGCATAAATTAAAGATGACCATCAAGGTTTCCGCCCAATCAGAAACACTAGAAATGTCATTTATCGTAAGTCTATTGATGCATCGATGATGTATACCAAATTTTACTTCGAGCACTTGAACGGTATCAGAGATAATTAATGATTTCGCATAAATTAAAGATGGCTGCCCATCCTTCCCGCCACTCAGAGGAACCGATGTGGTTATACATTGCAGGTCCCTTGATACATTGATGCTGTATACCAAGTTTCATATGGAACACTTGAATGGTATCAGAGATATATATCATTAAAGATTTTGCATAAATTAAAGATGGCCGCCAAGGTTTCCACCGAATCAGGGAAACTGGTTTGGTCATTCCTTTGAAGTTTCTTGATGCATCGATGGTCTATACCAAGTTTCACACTGAACAGTGAAATGGTATCTGAGATACACAAGATTAATGGTTTCGCATAAATTAAATATGGCCGCCAATCGGGTCCAGATTCAATAGGGTGCTGGGTCATGAGCCTATGGATGTGCAGTGCAAGTTTGGTGTGCCTAGGGTAAGTCGTTCTAAAGATATCTTGGTAACGAGAAAGGTGTGACAGACAGACGGACGGACGGACGGACGGACGGCAAGACGGACAAACGGACGGACGGACGGACGAACAGACGGATGAACAGACGGACGCACATGACGACGACAATACCCTTCGGCCAAATTTGGCTGAGGGGTAAAAACTGTTTTGAGGATGAAAACATGTTCCTAAAATCAAACATGTTTAATTTCATGAACTTGTCCCTCGAACAGAATGTTCGTGTTTCTGGGCACCTCATACTGCAGACAAAACATGTTCTGAACAGTGTTTTTGTTCTAATACAACACAATGTTCATAGTGTGAGTTGGGCTTTATTGAGGTCTCCACAGCTGTGCTATCATCTTATCAGAATACAACAGCCCACGGGCTTCAAAATGCTCCCATACAAAATTAGATCAGATTTGATGGAAAACATGGGATCCAACAAGAGTACCAACCCAAACGGTGGCAAGGTACGTTACCAATTGACTTGTAATATTTACAAATACACAATTTCAAGATTGCATCCAGGTGGCTTAAATGTTCACACAGGTTCAGCAACATGAAGCATTATACTCAACGAATCCCAGAAGAGTTGATAGTGCTGTCAGTCAATTACAAATCAGACTGGTCATATCAAAGTATTTGGGAGCTGCATGTAACTGATTTTAGGTGAGCAATTTTCTAATTTATGAACATGGCGGCTTCAAGTCAATAAATGTCAGTTTCATTAAAGTGATCGTAAACCCTAAAGTAAAGTTTCCATCAGATTAAAGACCATTGCAAACAGTGTCGGAAAATATTTTTTGTAATTTTTTACGATTTAATTACACAGAGTAAACGGCAAATAAAGCTTGGTATTCTATGGTGGTCGGTTACAATCATATCTAGGTCCAGTGACGTCACACTGCCTTAATACATATATTGCGAACTGTGTATGCACTTTCCAATGCTTTATTTAAGCTTAAGGTGTGTATACTTTGAGTTTCAACACAGACTCACTGTTCCAATGTGCATGTTTCATCAAAATCGGGGAAATTAAGTGTTAGATTCAAATTGACTTGACACTTATGAGTTATTATCTCCCAGAGTTTGGTGAAACATGCACATTGGAACAATGAGTCTGTGTTGAAACTCAAAATATACACACCTTAAGCTTGAATCAAGCATTGGAAAGAACATACAAAGTTTGAAATATATGTATTAACCCTATCTGGCCTGGGCTTTTTGGGACCTGTCCAGGCCTGGGGGGGGGGGGGGGGGCCGAAATGGCCCCCCCCTAATTATTTTTCTTACCCCTTGAGCTAGGGGGCTGAAACTTATTACACTATACCCTTGGGTCAAGCTCTACCAGAAAATGTAAAAAAATCCAAGATGGCCACAGTGACGTCATTTTCAGAAACGGCATTTTTTGGTCGATTTTTCGGTCGGATTTTCTGAATTTTTTATTTTTGCAATTTCTCCACAAAAACTACATGAAAAATTAGCAAATATTAATGTGATATGAAATAAAATAGTTTTTGCCCACTTTTCATTGCGGAAAAGCAGAAATTTTGAAGAAATATGACAAAAACATCACTTTTCTGGTACCCCACGTGGCCGCCATCTTGAATTTACCCATGATCCTCTGCTCGGGGGGTTACGCAAAAAATGACCCCAATAAGATAAACTATAAAGTCACGGAGTTTCAGCTCTCCATTTTTTGTCGTTCCGGAGATAGTGCAGAAAGTTTGGTAGGGGGGGTCATAATGCTCCCCCGGCCAGATAGGGTTAAGGCAGTGTGAGGTCACTGGACCTAGATATGATTGTAACAGACCACCATAGAATACCATGCTTTATTTGCAGTTTACTCTGTGTAACATGGCAGTGTGACTAACGTCACAGGACCTGATATGACTTAACTGTTATGCTGCTAAATTCTTTTGTATGATGTATGAGGAGAAATGCTGACTTTTTTTTTTTTAAATCCGGATTTCATGAACAAAAATATTATTTAATTTCGTTTGCTGGTGACTGGCCTAACATATCAATGTATCCCAACTTGTTTAGTCAATGCTATTCGACCGCCTTTTATAGCAAAATCGACGATGTTGTCAGCGTAAATAAAATTTATTTGAAGAGACTACAGTATTTTGGTAGAATTGCGGTTGAAAATGGCGAATTATGAGGAATTACAGCGGAAAATCTTGGTTTTTCAGCTGCCTTTCTCCCTGGTCTTTTCCGACTTTTCGTCCGCCATTTCGGGCGTATGACGTCTCATTGGAAAGGGAATTCCTTGTAGTTTCTGATTGAAGGCGTGATTTCGACCGATGGCCAATCAAACAGACGATAACATCGAAAAACTGCAAGGGGGTGTTTTCCCGTTTCTCTAGTAACGATAACAGCCGATCCTATGTCGGTAACCTTGATTGGACAAACGTGGTAACGTGACCTACATCGAAGCGCTCATTGGCCAGAGCCCTTCAACTGGGTCAAGCTGATCTGAGGGAGACGCCATTTTTATCTCCTTGCGACGAAATTACGTGGCGCAGAAGCTCGACAGAAATTTGAAAATAAAGTTTGTTTAGCGGATTTCATCGAAACCCACACTTTGGAAATATAAACTGAGCTTCTGTACTTCAACTATACCAAAGAATCATATATTTTGAAGGGGTTTTCTGTGAGTATTTTATATTTTCTGGGTGGCTTCTCGACAACGTTTTATGGAAATCTCCGTTGGTGTTTTTCTATTTTTCAATTTTATTTCTTCCTCCCGACTTCGTTATTCTGAGACAGAATATCAAGTTTACATCCAAGAAATCAAATCAGTCTTAGCTAACAATATATGTATGGTTTTTATCGAGTTTCATGCTTGGTAAATTTGAAAAAAGCGATTCCAGAATGGTACCTCGCTGTACTCGCATTGACAGAAGCAAAGGCAAGCCACTATTGCGGCTCGTCGCATTTTTCGTATAGAAAGACGAGAGCCGTTTGAACGGCTCGCCGCAGCGTAACAGTTAAGTGTGTACTCGAGGGATGACTTGGGGGCCCTATGTGCTACCGTGAGAGAATTTATATAGCAGTGTCTAATTGACAGTGGGTACTATTAACTTTCCCAGATGTCACCGCTGGTGTGTCATTAGCATAGCAACTATTATCGCCCTCAGTTCCTATTACCCTGGACAGTTATCAGCCCAGCAGTACAGCACGAGGTCACCCATCCAAGTCTTGACCGGGCTCAAAGTCGCTTAACTTCGGTGATTTTACGAGAACCGGTGTGTCGTGATATGCCGTATCAGGGAACCTTCAAAAGTCACAGTGAAACATAGAGCCAAGGTTTCCCAATGGGCATGACGGTGCACTCGCCGAGCCATCAATAAATAATAAAAAAAATAATTATAAATTTTTATCAGAATTCGGTCAGCTCAGAACTTGCTCGTAACAATGCCCTAAGGTACGTTCATGCCAAAAATCAAGGTTCTAATGTCAATGGTTCTCCTTATTTTGCCGACGAAAGGATTCGGATGGACTGACTGACTCACTGACAGACTCACTCATTACCGGATAATTTGCAAATGGTAGCCTACTTTGTAGGAAAATCGTATAAAATTACAATAAATATTTTCCCACACTGTTTGCAATGGTCTTTCATTTGATGGAAACATTACTTGAGGGCTTACGATCACTTTAAAAATGGATTTTGATGTTGGTTTAATCAATGATTAAATCTACTCTCATAGAAATCAATCAGTCATAGGAGGACCCCATGTACCTTTTGATTCCAGTTTTAGAACTGGACAACGATGGTTGACTATTCACATGGTTGAGCGTTGATGCACTCCCTCCCTCAAAGGCTTTTGACTCAGTATCTGGAGTTGATGGTGCAGTATGTGATCGTCTGCAATAATATAAACAAATGCATGGAATATAAAATTATGTTTTCATTAGGCATAGCAGGTGATTTTTAAATAAAGTGTTTACATGTAAACTAATTGAAGCTCTCCACAAATCAAGTGCGATATGATATAAGACAGAATATAACTTGTCATCAGTGAATTTACGGAAGAGTCAAATGTGTCTGAAATTGTGCCCACATTCTGTCAGACGGTGGCTATGTTTGAAGCTGAAATGGTGTAACATTTACAATGCTTTTTTTCCAATTTCGGCTATGAGGTGAATACATCTGATAGTGAATTTATGAAGCCGAATACGAAACAAATATATGTACAGTTTATCTCTACGGAGAAAACTTTGAATGTGTTAATTACTAAGATGAACCAAAGCAGCCACGGTTGTGAGGGATGAATATTATCTCCAAGTTCATCAAACAATCCGAAGAATTCTTCCATTCAATTCTTCTTCAGTTATAAGAAAATTAATGAAATACAAATTAACTCATTGAAGAATGCAAATCAACTTTTGGCCTTGAGCAGCGGGACCTATAGGCAGCACCCATTCTGTACATAAGTTGTGGTCACAAAAGTGAAACATAAATTTCTGATGACGTCATTTGAATGGTCTATACGACAATCCATTCATTATATTGGGGAATGAATTCCACAAATATAAATCAGAAAATCATTCGGATAGAAAATCTTTCTGAGTGAGCAGTATTATATATACATATAGTGTTTCATTCAAGGCATACAACAAGGCTGAATAAAATTAATATCTAGCTTCGCAGGCACTTTCTTGTAAAAAAAAATGACGAGGGAGGGAGGGAGGCTTGTTTTTTAAAATCTTTTTATCTTTTGTACAAATCAAAGATTTCATCTTTTCTGGCACACCAATGCAGTAGTTCCTATTACAATTTGCAGTAAACCAATGATGTTCTTTGAGTTACTGGAACAGTCAGCCTTCAACAATACTATTTCCTTCAAATAAAACAAGACATTGGCTCAATGACCAAGAAGATTACTTTGGCATAACTTTAAGAGAAATGTGTAAATTGTAAAAAAAAAATACTTTTTTTCTGCTGTGCCTGTGGGCAATAAAAAAGGTTGATGCAGTGACGGGGCAGTGCCTGTGAAGGTAGAAATGTATTTTATCCTAAGATGAAAGCATTTTCTTAAGATTCTATCATCTCTGAATCTAGTCATATCAATCAAGCAGTTGTTTTTTCAGAGGACAGTTCACAGTGTTAAACCATCAATTGTAACTTGTTACAGGACATGGTAAGCACGAAACTACAACTTCTGAAAACCACAGGTCATCAGAGATGCCTTAGTAATGGGCCATAAAGTTTTTGCTAGAAATTTTCCTAAGACAAACTGCATTTACCTGTAATTGTGCAGAAAAAAATCCAATAATTTGTGTTAAAAGATTCATTTTTACCCAAAATTATTCAGAAAACCTAAGTATATGGATTGAAATACACATTTCCAATCTCCAAGAGATTTGCGTGAAAACAGTCCTAAAGATTGTGGTGGATAATGAATCCCTGGTCCTTTATAAAATAGAGACTGACCCATCTACTCCCAAACATAAAGATGCATTTTAATGTATTCCGTTTATACACTACAGTCATTTAATCTCTTTGTCCCATGATGATGCCATATGACGCCTCTTTCTGAACCATAGAGTGGATGCTGGGCTGCCCCATAGACCAGGAACCATAGAGTGGATGCTGGGCTGCCCCATAGACCAGGAGCCATAGAGTGGATGCTGGGCTGCCCCATAGACCAGGAACCATAGAGTGGATGCTGGGCTGCCCCATAGACCAGGAACCATAGAGTGGATGCTGGGCTGCCCCATAGACCAGGAACCATAGAGTGGATGCTGGGCTGCCCCATAGACCCTTTACAATGTTCACTTGTAAACTGTCACATACAAAACAATTCTGTGGAGCCACAAGTTTCACTATATACATGTACGTGTAGGTTTCACCTTCACATGGTAAAGGATAAGTGATTTAGCATATTTAATACTGCTTGGCATAATTATTAAGGAGTTAAACTAGTGAATTTATTAATTTGTTTGAGGTGTCATTATGGAATAGAATGGGTGTTGAATGACGTCAATATGGGCCAATGGTACAGTAGCAACCCTCTTAGGGGCAAAGAGATATATTTTACATGGCATACAGTAATCCCTATAATATTAATAATTTAATCCCAGGATCAAAATTCAATCACCCCAAATTTTTGGGGCAAAATTCAGTGTTCCAATCAATTTGATCACCTCTAAAATCATTGAATAGCGATCAGAAATAATGGATTTTGAACCATTTTGTCAACTTCCTGTTCTAATAAATTTGATTACCCCCTGATTATATTGTGGAATAGTTCATTGTATTATTGGATTGTTTACAATCAGGGTGTTGACAATTGATCCTGTGGAATCAATAAACCTATTACAAAATCGAGTCTCAATATTATAGAAGCTTGTGGAGAGGATGGGTCAATAGGGAGATGAACAGCTGCTTGTAACATGAGATCTTAAACCCTTTGATCTTTGAGCATTTCCAATCCCGGTCACGTCTGAAACTAATAAACCCCCAGCCCTGCAGTGACAAAGATATATAGGCAATAAATTAGTTCACTTTGCTGAGATTCATTATGTTATGTAAAATCTGACAGTGATCTTGTACATATATATGTCTGCTTTGGGGAGTTTATCTGATATTTATCTCTTGTATACACTGATTTACCACTGCTATATACCACAGGGTGTCAAGCAATACAGTCCCAGTCACCCCTGGATATAGACACCTGCTACCACAACTGAGACACCTGCTACCAGAGCCCTGCTACCATGACCAGGAATGGAATTTAAAAGCACAGCTTTTTTGTTGTGCTTTGTAAGGTTTTGTGAGGCTTGTATACATTTGTTCAACATACAAAACTGTATTGTTGGTAGTTTAAAATACCAAACCTTGCAATGGATGACAAACGGTGCTTTGGTATACATGTACGTACATTAAAATACATTAAAATCAGGTAAAGAGAAAATATTTTGTAATTTATGGTACATGTACTGTAACAATAAAATATGTCAGTTTATTAAACCTATTTTATGGAAGTCTTCAGTCTGTAATATGTCAAATTCATGAAAATGCCAAAGAAACTAGTATATGTTTGAGGGGGAAAAATGGCACCCAATTAACTTAGTTCCCAGCTAAGGCACATGCATGCAAACTGATGATATGTTAATCACATAATCTGAAAAAAATAAATTAAACACTACTATACTATACATAATGGTAGTGTTTTATTTCTTTAATTTTCTACGATAAGAAATAATTATATATGTAAATGTCTATAATAATTCATCAGTTCGCGAGTGCCTTATGTTTTCAACTATTGGTACAGTGGCACCTTGGTTTAATTAAATTAATTAAGTTCTATAAGGGTTCATTAAGCATGTTATGTTTGGGATATTTAATATACACAGGCTGGACTCGTGCAGGGACTGATAGCAATATGAAATTTCAGCCAAGAAGCTTTTCATTACCCAGCAAAATTTGCTTACAGAACATTGTAACTTGAAGTTTATGAGTAAGTACAACAGATGTTCAGCATATATATGTACATGTTCAGCAGTCAAAATAAATCTGGTCACGATTTCAGATGTATATGGCTACAGATATGAACACTCAAAGCCACACACAGCAAACAGATGATGAAGACCACATCATTAACCACAAATACCTGTGGCTATATGCTTGTTATCAATGAAACCTTAACAATTCACTCCGGCAAACAAAACCCTGCTTTACCATGACCTTTTCCCAGAAATAGGTGTTTTTACCAACCAACCGTTTCCTGAAATACTCCACTCTGAGTATTGGAGGCATCTGTATTATGTAAACAATAGAAGTCTGAATGAAGGGAGGGGGGTACAGTGACATACTGGCTGTGTGCACACTACCTTACTTAATATATATATATCTATAGATACATGCACAGTACTACACTATACACCCATCACTGAGTCAGAATTCTCTTTGTACATGAATGCTGTTTGGAAGAATTGCATTGGACATTTTGTGGAATATATTGAATATACATAATGCCAATGGTAACATAGTTGAACATAGAAGAAATTGTGAAAACTGCTGGCATCAAAATTTTCACTCCAAAAACGACCCCCATACATCGACTAATTGCACATAAACTAAAAGCATCTATTTATATTGCATCACCTCCCCACCCCCCTAAGTCCTATGCAATTTTCAACAGAGAGTACATAGGGAATAAGACTTTTACCCTTGCTGGCAGACCCGTCATTTAAGACAACTTCGATCGGCAACACTTTGCGTGCAATATACTTGGCCCTTTTCACTCCTTGGTTGAATGGTTCCCCACATGTAGTCACCTATTGTATGTGTCTTACATGACGGATTTGCCCCCCGCCTCCCACTTGTTGCATACATGATATTCACATGCCAAAGTTGTATTATTGGTCATATATACTTAAATTACTTGCAGAAATTATGCAGTTATGCTTTGTTTTATGTACATAATATGAAAATATCAAAACATGCCAAACGAACTGCTAAATGTCTACAATATTGTTATATACCAGTGCACTGAATATATATGCAATATGTTAAAAGCTGGCATCAATACATGTAACTGACCATGTTCAATCAACTGCAACAATGAAATTGTATCAGTCAGTCCATATGGATCCCATGTGTATCCAATTGATTATGTCAGTCTATACGGATCCCATGTGTATCCAATTGATTAGGTCAGTCTATATGGATACTAAGTGTATCCAATTGATTTGGTCATTCCATATTGATGCTAAGTGTATCCAATTGATTTGGCCAATCCATATGGATCCTGGGTGTATCCAATTGATTTGAACAAATCATATTCATCCTAATTTTATGCAATTTATTTAGTCATTGCATATGGATCTTAAGTGTATCCAATTGATTTGGCCAATCCATATAGATCCTGGGTGTATCCAATTGATTTGAACAAATCACATTGATCCTAAGCGTATGCAATTGATTTGGTCAGTGCATATGGATCCCAAATGTATCCAATTGATTAAGAGGAAGTGAATAGGGTTTGATGTCGCTTTCAGCATTTTTTCAGCTATATCAAGACAGGGAAGGGAAGGGAGGGGCAGGGATGTAACAGATCTGATCTAATGCTGCCATTTTATAGTCCTGTCCCACTTAAATATCATGCCGTAGGCAGACATGACACTTCACTCAGGCACATTATATTGACAACGAGCGAACCAGTCCTTGTTCTATCCTCTTAATGCCGAGGGTAAGTGAAGAAGCAACAAGTTCCATTTTTCAAGTCTTTGGTATGACACGACCTGGGATTGAACCCAGTACCTACCGCCTACGAGGCCGACACTCTAACCATTAGGCCACGGCAGTGCGGTTCCAATTGATTAGGTCAGTCCATACGGATCCTAAGTGTATTTAATTGATTTGGTCAGTCCATATTGATCCCAAGTGTATCTAATTGATTTGGTCGTTTCATATTGATCCCAAGTGTATCCAATTGATTTGAACAGTTCATAGAGAGAGAGAGAGTCGCGTTCAGCAATATTTCAGCTATATAGCGACGATCAACCAAAATTCGAAGAACTCAAGTCACTAACTTAATAATCCAACGCATTAAAACATACACACATTAAATCTTAAGTAACAAACCGATTTCTCTCAAATATTCCAAGATGCAATCCTCCCTTACCCAACTAAAAAGATCTTCCAAAGTAGTCGCTCGATAAAAAGCATCTCTTACAATCTTAAAATCTATGCATTCGATAAGAATATGTTTCACCGTGAGATCTTCATGGCATGGAATACACATTGGGACTGGCTCTTGTTTTTAGTAAACAGTTCAAATTGATCCAAAGTGTATTCAATTGATTTGGTCAGTGCATATTGATCTCAAGTGTATCCAATTGATTTGAACAGTTCATATTGTTCCAAAGTCTATTCAATGGGGTTCGCCAGCTCGAACTGGTGCCAGGTGGCTACGTTTACCAAGAGGTAAATGGCGCATGCCCATGTCGTTTTTCTGGACGTCACAAAGGCAACGTCATAATGTAACGATGTCATAAATGTTCGTTTTATGACACCACGTCTTCTTTACCTGTTGGAGCACTAGCGCTGCCTAGTGTGGCTGGCGATCCCCATTGATTTGGTCAGTGCATATTGATCCCAAGTGTATCCAATTGATTTGAACAGTCCATATTGATCCAAAGTGTATTCAATTGATTTGAACAGTCCATATTGATCCATTTTACCAGGCATACAGTAATCCCTATCATAATTCAATCCCTGGATCAAAATTCAATCACCCTCCATTTTGGGGCAAAAATTTAATAAGCTGTTCTAATAAATTGATCACCTCTGAAATCATTGAATAACGATCAGAAATAATGGATTATTAACATGATTTTGAACCATTTTGTCAACTTCCTGTTCTAATAAATTTGATTACCCCCTGATTATATTGTGGAATAGTTCATTGTATTATTGGATTGTTTACAATCAGGGTGTTGACAATTGATCCTGTGGAATCAATAAACCTACTACAAAATTGAGTCTCAAAATTATAGAACCTTGTGGAGAGGATGGGTCAATAGGGAGATGAACAGCTGCTTGTAATGATGAGATCTTAAACTCTTTGATCTTTGAGCATTTCCAATCCCTGTCACTTCTGAAACTAATAAACCCCCAGCCCTGCAGTGACAAAGATATATAGGCAATAAACCAGTTCACTTTGCTAAGATTCATTATGTTATGTAAAATCTGACAGTGATCTTGTACATATGTCTGCCTTGGGGAGTTTATCTGATATTTATCTCTTGTATACACTGATTTACCACTGCTATATACCACAGGGTGTCAAGCAATACAGCCCCAGTCACCCCTGGATATAGACACCTGCTACCACAACCAGACACCTGCTACCATGACCAGGAATGGAATTTAAAAGCACAGCTTTTTTGTTGTGCTTTGTAAGGTTTTGTGAGGGTTGTATACATTTGTTCGATATACAAAACTGTATTGGTACAATGGTAGTTCAAAATACAAAACCTTGTGATGGATGTCAAAATGTGCTTTGGTATACATGTACGTGCGATAAAATACATTAAAATACAATAAAATCAGGTAAAAAGAAAATATTTGGTAATTTATGGTACATGTACTGTAACAGTAAAATATGTCAGTTTATTAAACCTATTTTATGGAAGTCTTCAATCTGTAATATGTCGAATTCATGGAAATGCCAAAGAAACTAGTATATGTTTGAGGGGGAAAAATGGCACCCAATTAGTAAGACTTAGTTCCCAGCTAAGGCACATGCAAAATGATGATATGTTAATCACATTATCTGAAAAAAAAAATGTACGTAAAACACTACTATATACTATACATAATGATAGTGTTTTAGTTCTTTAATTTTCTATGATAAGAAATAATTACATGTATATATGTAAATGTCTATGATAATTCATCAGTTTGCGAGTGCCTTATGTTTTCAACCATGGGTACAGTGGTACCTAATGGTCGATTTAAATTAATTAAGCATGTTATGTTTCGGATATTAAATATAGACAGGCTGGACTGGTGCAGGGACTGGTAGCAATATGAAATTTCTGCCAAGAAGCTTTTCATTACACAGCAAAGTTTGCTGACAGAACATTGTAACTTGAAGTTTATGAGTAAGTAGAACAGCTGTTCAGCATATATATGTACATATTCAGCTGTCAAAATAAATCTGGTCACGATTTCAGATGTATATGCCTACAGATATGAACACTTGGATGAAGACCACATCATTAACCACAAATACCTGTGGCTATATGCTTATTATCAATGAAACCTTAACAATTCACTCCAGCAAACAAAACCCTGGATTATCGTGACCTTTTCCCAGAAATAGGTGTTTTTACCAACCAACCGTTTCCTAAAATACTCCACTCTGAGTATCGGAGGCATCTGTATTATGTAAACAACAGAAGTCTGAATGAAGGGAGGGGGGTACAGTGACGTACTGTTAGATTGAGACTGGCTGTGTGCATGTCACACACATACTATACCTTACTTAATACATGTATATATATATATATCTATAGATAAATGCACAGAACCACACTATACACCCATCACGGAGTCAGAATTCTTTTTGTACATGAATGCTGTTTGGAAGAACTACACTTGACATTTAGTGGAATATCTTGGATATATATAATGGTAACATAGTTGAACATAGAAGAAATTGTGAAAACTACTGGCATCAAAATTTTCACTCCAAAAATGTCCCCCCCCCCCCCACCTCGACTAATTGCACATAAACTAAAAGCATCTGTTTATATTGCACCACCTCTCCACCCCCCTAAGTCCTATGCAATTTTCAACAGAGAGTACATAGGGGAATAAGATTTTTAAAACCTCTCCCCCCCCCTCCCACTTGTTGCATACATGATATTCACATGCCAAAGTTGTATTATTGGTCATATATACTTAAAGGAGTACTTAACTTATTTTTGAGTGACAATATTTATCAGCAATCGTATTCCAAAACTCAATATATCAACCTTATGTTGATAAAATGCGAAATAAAAGAAATATTGAATACTTTGTCGCTCGCCACGGCGTGCACTGGGCGCCGCCATTGCACCACTGCGTGACGTTTTTAGATGAGCGGAAGTGAGTGTATACTCATCTAAAAACGTCACAACGTCATGGAGATTTAAGGTTGATCGTGATGATCATGCCGATAATTCGCACGAGAAGGAACCCAATAAATTCACTGACATCCCAGTTGATTTCAGTAGTTCAAATGTAACCATGAAAATGTTTACGAACTTAGAAGCATCGTCGTTCAACTCAAATCAGTGGACAATTGCAGAGGATGCTTTTTTAGTTACCGTTCAGCTTCAAATTTTGTCCAGATTGAATCGGGCAAGTCTCAGTTGAAAAACTTGGGGAAGAAATTCTTCAGTGGGCGGAGATAACCTAAACCAATTTGTTTTTAGGAATTACCCCGTGGGATTGGCAGCGCCAGTTTTGCCCTCGAATTAAAACTCTGACCCAGAGTAATTCAAATATCCGTAGTTGGAACGGCCCTGGATAAAGCGTTAGCCGTGACGTTGTCCTGAATTCTGTCGTCATCAGTCACGTCATCCCACAGGCAACATGGCGGCGCCCACGTCGACCTCAAAGCGGAAACATGGCTCCACAAATTGTGATAAAAATAATAGGTTATCGCCCTCAACGACAGTAAAATAGTTGGTTATATTTCTTTAAGAGTCTAACATTTGTAATAGAAACCTATATAAAATAAGGTAAGTACTCCTTTAAATTGCTTGCAGAAATTATGCAGTTATGCTTTGTTTTATGTACATATTATGAAAATATCAAAACACGCGAAATGAACTGCTAAATATCTACAATATTATTATATACCAGTACACTGAATATACATGTATATGCAATATGTTAAAAGCTGGAATCAATACATGTAACTGACCATGTTCAATCAACTGCATGCAACAATGAAATTTTATCAGTCAGTCCAAGATACAAGATACAAGAATTTTTATTTAACGTCGGATTACATGGGAAATAAATAACATTAGCTAATAAAGCTATTCTTCCGACAGGCATTTAAAACAGACATTTAAAAGGATATTTCATATTTAAATTATATGTAATATCCTTTTAAATGTCTGTTTTAAATGCCTGTCGGAAGAATAGCTTTATTAGCTAATGTTATTTATTTCCCATGTAATCCGACGTTAAATAAAAATTCTTGTATCTTGTCCATATGGATCCCCCAAGTGTATCGAATTGATTAAGCCCGGCGCACACGCGCGCATGAAATCGCAAGCAACAAGATATTTGGATGCCAGCGATTTTGGATCCTTGTTCTGCTTTGCTCACACACGAGGCGACAGTGCTGCAACTCTGCATGAGCTGCCATTGTGAAACAGTGGTAAAATGCTGTCACATGACCGTAATCACATGACCATATAAGATGTAGACTTTGTAAAGCCCATCGCAAACGAGCGCATGAAATCGCAAGCAACAAGATATTTGGACGCCGGCGATTTTGGATCCGTGTTCTGCTTTGCTGAAGTTTGCGGTAACAGGATAAAAAGTTTCTCATTCACCGCAAACAATCAACTTCTGTCGCCCGTGCAAATTTATCCGGAGATTCTGTCACCGAAATATTAAACAAGCTGAAACTTAGGATTCTGTTGCTTGCGACAAAATCTCCTGTTGCCACTTTCCCGCACACGGGATGATTTTTTAGATATTCAGTCGCACGCATTCAAATATCCTGTTGCTTGCGATTTCATGCGCTCGTGGGCACCGGGCTTGAGTCAGTCCATATGGATCCCAAGTGCATCCAATTGATTACATCAGTCCATATGAATCACAAGAGTATCCAACTGATTTGGTAATTCCAGATTGATTCTATGTATATCCAATTGATTTGGTCAGTCCATATTGATCCTGGGTGTATCCAATTGATTTGGTCAGTCCATATTAATCCTGGGTGTATCCAATTGATTTGGTCAGTCCATATTGATCCTGGGTGTATCCAATTGATTTGGTCAGTCCATATGGATCCTGGGTGTACATGTATCCAATTGATTTGGTCAGTCCATATTGATCCTGGGTGTATCCAATTGATTTGGTCAGTCCATATGGATCCTGGGTGTATCCAATTGATTTGTTCAGTCCATATGGATCCTAGGTGTATCCAATTGATTTGGTCAGTCCATATGGATCCTGGGTGTACATGTATCCAATTGATTTGGTCAGTCCATATTGATCCTGGGTGTATCCAATTGATTTGGTCAGTCAATATGGATCCTGGGTGTATCCAATTGATTTGGTCAGTCCATATTGATCCTGGGTGTATCCAATTGATTTGGTCAGTCCATATGGATCCTGGGTGTACATGTATCCAATTGATTTGGTCAGTCCATATTGATCCTGGGTGTATCCAATTGATTTGGTCAGTCCATATGGATCTTGGGTGTATCCAATTGATTTGAACAGTTCATATTGATCCTAAGTGTATCCACTTGATTTGGTCAGTCCATATTGATTCAAAGTGTATTCAATTGATTTGGTCAGTGCATATTGATCCAAAGTGTATCCATTTGATTTGAACAGTTCATATTGACCCTAAGTGTATCCAATTCATTTGAACAGTTCATATTGATCCAAAGTGTATTCAATTGATTTGGTCAGTGCATATTGATCCCAAGTGTATCCAATTGATTTGAACAGTTCATATTGACCCCAAGCGTATCCAATTGATTTGGGCAGTCCATATTGATCCCAAGCATATCCAATTGATTTGGTCAGTGCATATTGATCCCAAGTGTATCCAATTGATTTGAACAGTTCATATTGACCCCAAGCGTATCCAATTGATTTGAACAGTTCATATTGATCCAAAGTGTATTCAATTGATTTGGCCAGTGCATATTGATCCCAAGTGTATCCAATTGATTCGAACAGTTCATATTGATCCCAAGTGTATCCAATTGATTTGAACAGTTCATATTGATCCCAAGTGTATCCAATTGATTTGAACAGTTCATATTGATCCCAAGCGTATCCAATTGATTTGAACAGTTCATATGGATCCAAAGTGTATCCAAATGATTTGAACAGTTCATATTGATCCCAAGTGTATCCATTTGATTTGGTCAGTCTATTTTCTCAAGGATGTTTTGGGTACAGTGCAGTACCAAAGAAATTGCAACTCTTCTGCGTGTGGAGATTAATTTATTCCAAACACAGAGGTTTCGGTTTGTCCAGAATGTCAATCCAAGATATTATATATGATCCTATATTTTTAGTTGAATGTCTGTGGCAAAAATGTACTGGATTTGGACAACTGTGTCTTTCTCTTCATTTATAAACTTAATGTAGCATACTAGTTTCATAATTAAGAGCAACGCAAAAGATTTTTCATCACTTCCTAGGCAGTCTGGTCCTACCATAGGTCATGTGATACACCTATTTGTCCCTTCATATGTGGAGAGTTCTACTGTTTTCACCATCTCAAAACTTAATTGGAAATTGATTTGGTCAGTCCATGTTCATCCCAAGTGTATCCAATTTCCTCCGCGGTCAGCTGGAGTGTCAATAATTCATCAGAGTGTAACATATATTACCATAGCAACAAAAGTTATTAAATCTTCCAAATCAGTGGAAAATGGAGTTCATAAATAGTTGATAATTACCCCAACAGACAAACATCTGACCAGCTCTATTAATCTATTATGCGTACTTTATTGATTTGTGTCCTATTATCCCACAGGGATCAATCAGTCAAACATGTGTTAATTACCTGCATTATAATTATGAGAGTACTTTAACGTCACACACGTTCACTTTGGACATGCATCATATCGTCATCATCATCAATGGAATGTAAATTTTATACATCAGGGACGGATACACTTGATAATTTTATGTATGTACATCAGGGATGGATACACTTGATAATTGATATCGCTTGACTAAATTACCTCCACCAAATTTGAAAAGTTATGTGCAGATGAGGGAATATTTATATTTTTACAACAATTTTTTACTGTGCAACAGGTTGGCATGTATCCGTGCAGATTCAGTTTTTCGCAGTAGAAGAATTCGTCAAATTAAATGCATGTGATGGCTGCAATAGAGTTATAACTGACATTATTGGGAGTGACGTTTGGCACGCTTCACAGTGCAAAACAACTCCCTTCTAGGGGTACGCGCATGTTAAAAGGCTGAATTTTCCATTCCAATCTAAGCTTATCCAATGGAACTGTTCGAAGTTCCGTCATTGTAATGTTTGAATGAATACATATACATTCCGAGTTCCATTCATACATTTCCGGACTCTGCCCCACATAGAAATATACATGCAGGCCCATAGCCAGAATATCTTGAGTTGTTGTTTCACTCCCGCATCAGATTAGGCACATGTTTCATTGTATAAGATGAAGAGGCACAAGAGAGTTCGCTTTCATCTTCATTTGTATGAAATTTTTTTTTCCAAAAGGGAGTTCACCCAAACCTCCAGAATGCCTGTTGGCTACAGGCCTGACATGTAACACCTTGGCAATTAAACTCTGAAATGTTGCTCAGGCAGTAATAGTATTGGTAAGTTCCATCAAAGCTGGAATATCATCTGAACTGTGAACTGTGGTCATCACAGGAACAATTCACGGGTGTAATACCTATGGGTCGTCATAGCTCAGTCGGTAGAGCATCGGCACGATAAGCTGGGGTCATGGGTTCGAATCCCGCTGATGACCAATTTATTCTTTCTCTCTCAAAAATCATTTCATCAGAAATTAACTGTATAGTTCTTTCCCTCAGGAATTAGTTCTGCATTTTACTCTTCATTATTCTCCCTTAGGTACATGTTTTTCAGGAGTTTTCTCTTACCTCCAATCCTAATTCAACAATATTTGTAGGTGAATCAAAGACACCAGTGTATGATTATTCTTGTTCGGTGAAATGCTTTACCTGTACCTGGAATGCTTTGATTACCATTACTGGGTTTTCACGATTATTAAAGCATTTCAGATCAATTTAAGTATGACACGAATAAGGAATCCTGGTGTTTCACAGAATTATGACAATCTATAGATACTCATGTTCATGTGTATACCATGTATCCCCATCACAAGAAGGATCCTATAAGTCCAAATCGGGGATAACTAGAAAATCTCAGTGATGAGCATGTCAAACCAGATATCACAGATGCGTCAATCTCAAAATCTAGTTAGCAAACAACAGTGCAAGCTTCCACAAAACTATATCCAGAAAGTGTCGAAACTTTATCATGTTAAAAACCACAGGGATGTTTAACTCTTTCCCCCTTAGACTTGTGGGGAATTTTCTCTCTCTGACCCATAATAGATTTGTAATGGCGTAGGTCTTTAACTCATGGACTGATTTCAATTTTCATACGTTTCCAAGGATGTAAAATATCTCATTTTATGTCCCATGTCATGTGGAAAAATATTTACCAATTGTCTCGCACAGACTCATTCTACGTAATTTGTTCACGTTTTATACCAATATCAGCAACATTTATTCTAAAAATAAGTAATCTTGCGAGAAAATGTGTTGTGTCTGCTTTCCGTGAGTTGGAAATCACGAAAAAGGCGAAGAAATTGTCGCATTTCAGCTGCGTTTTGCAGCGTTCTGTTGTTGTTGTTCCACTGCAATTCCTATGTTATTGTATACCATTCTAAAGCTAATTCTCCGTAGATTCGGGATTTGACAGAGACATAACGAGATGGCAGGTTTTGAACGAGCTAAAACGGAAAAAAGTCCCGTATACTTCCACAAAGGAGAATGACGACGATAATAAATATTCATAAGGGTGAATTGGAGGAAGAGGGTTTATTTGCACGTGGTCGCTATGGTCACGGTCGAGAGAAGGCCGGCTGAGAAAGAATGGCGGACAAAACATTTACGGCGACGATATCCAGGTCCCGGGAAAATATATAAAATAAACTCAGATGGGCAGATTTGACGAGTTAGTCATCAAGGTTAGATACTTTGGTAGTTTATGCTCGCGTTACGCGAAATATTCAGGAATTTGGAAGCAGGTTTTACTATTTTCTGACCGTTTCTTTTGGAATATCGCACATTTTTCGTCAATTATTTTTCTTCCTCTCCTGATTTCATTTTACCCGTATTACAAAACAAACCAACAGTATATAAGTCAGATTTATTTAAATTTTGGCTTTCAGAAAATGTATAGTTTTAATTAGGTTTTACTCAAAGTAAACGCAAAAAATTGCAAAAGTAATCCATCACATGGGAACTCAGTGACACGTCAAAATCCATCTTCATGGGTTAGGCGAACACCCGTCAAAACACGCTTACATGGGGATTGACACAAGCCGTCAAAACCCGCTTATATAGGGGAAAGAGTATATGTTTAACATCATTGAGGTGATTCCCGTAGAAATATGTTTATTAAATATAGTTAATAATTGTGTCCTATTTGTTTGTATTACACAATAGTATATCTACAATTTCATACTTGCAGACATATACATATTGCAAAAGAGGTTAACATGAAGTGATTAAAGTTCAAGGATGCAGTGATAACATGGATAATGGAGTGTAGAACAGCCAGGTACACGATGTTTACATACTTTATACATTGACATACATTTATTCACAAATTAGAAATTTGTTATTAATTCTTTATGGGGAAAAAAAAGATTCGGACAACAGTACACACATGTACAGGCATATACACATTCCGCCACAGCTGCAGTATTATCAAGGCACTGATGAATTAGCTTAAAATTAATTAATGAATTAAACTGTCTTAATGTCAAGAACACATGTTAATTAGCAAACGGATCACACTTGAATTAAATGACCTAACTTCAACCATTGTCAACAGACACCTAATGGCAATATGCATATATACATATATACTGTACAATAACCACATCTCATTCAGCATTACAGGCTTGACATTATATAGTATATATACGTACAAGTACATATATCCAAGTATTAATTAGACTCTATAACAACTACATACCTATACATATCGGTGCATGCATGTATTATATCTATCGATAAATATTCAACATGCATACCATATACCACATGTATAAAAGATTGAACAAGTGTCACCTGATTAGATCGGAGCTTTGATCTTGACCCGGGGTCTCATTAGCAGCCTCGTTATCAAGGTCAATCTGTAATCTGGAGGTGTTGTTGCAGGATGATGAGGTCTCGGGATCCAGTTTAGAGTCTAGTAATACCACTGTCTTCTCCTCCGATACCTGCCTGGACTCTGACACAACAGACCTGTCAATTTCTTCAGCCATATGGAAGCAATGTACAACTAATTGCAAAATCCGGTTATATACTCCACTCAAGTGTGTGTTCTTTCAAGCCGGAACAGCGAGTACACGTGTATATGTGGACTCGGAACGTCTCTGGCGTGCTGAAGAAAATCCTCAAATCTCCATTGTGCACTGGGTGGCAGGAGCTATATGCAACCATTCACCATACACAGACTGATTATGTTAATTCCCCCATCGGTAAAGAGGCTCCCTCTGTATCTCTGTGTCGGAGTGACTGACAGGCCGGCGCTGACGTTGTTTCACCTTGGCTCTCAACGACGACCACGTCACAGGAATCCTCATGTCTCCATGTTTACAGCCTCAACCCTAATATGAGCGGATATTGATTTTTGTAGCAGCATTCCGTGTACATGTAGCTGTAATATTGAGGCTGGTCGGGGCTATAGCGGTTCATTCTACATCCAACTGGTTCCACAACCACGTCCACATCTTCTGTTTAAGTTACACATGTTTCTAAACCTGGACAGACGTAAAAGTCAGCACACTTTCCGGCCTTGAGTCTTAGGACTGTATCACTGCCTTCTTGCACACAGGCCCAGCTGTACACACTTCAGTGAGGGTACATGTATATGGGATCATCTCAGACATACAGTGACATGTACACATAAGCAGAGAGAGAGAAATGCATATAAGCATGTTTAGATATAGATTAGTATATATATACATACAGCCCTAGGAGTATTAGCTGGTGTAGGTACATGTATATTCATGTATTGACATGATTCAATCAGTTCCATCTACCATGCACATGTAGTGTAGGATCACAGCATAATCAGCCCCAAGCTGTTCCATGTGTTGATCAGACCAGTGAAGGGATTTTAATCAGTGCTGCACAATGGGTCCCACATGTTGATCAGATAATTAGGTGACAACAATACCACCACTATATGATCAAGACCAATTATTATCTCATTATACATAGTATTACAAGCATGTATAAACATGGACCTGACAAGGCATTCTAATATTTCACAATTATAATCCAATGCTCAGCTTCACACCACTTTAATGCAACTTGGATGTTCATCAATCATACTCACACCTAGGGGAAGGCCACTTTAAACTTCACTTGAACTGGTATAAATATTTAACTAGGTAAAAACATATATGGTGAATTTGGGAAGGCTATTTGTGGCTAATAATCGTCCCAGAAATATTGTTTCAACATCAATTGTACATGTTTTTTAACATAATATATTTGACCTGATGACATGAGTCAAGGTCGGACTCTTCAACAAGCTTCTGGTCCATCACCAGCTACATGTGTGGTATAAATTTGGAAAGCCTTGCCAAAATCCTTCAAACAGAGTAGTGACAAGATGTGAGGACCGACAGACAAATAAACACCAGTCGAAGCTGACAACCACAATACCTGCCTTCTGCCACTTTGATTGTGGGGTAAAAACCACATATTTTTCAAGATCATAAAAGATAAATCATCCTTTATCATGTCATCTATATGATATTTCTCAGTGCAAATTCAGTGCAAGAAAAGCGCATCATCATCGCAAAATTGGCAGCACAGTTATTTCAAAGTAAAGCAGCCCAGTTAACAGCTAGCACACTTCCAGCGCACTATCAGCACAGATTTGGCACATTTACAGCACAGAGCAAGCATGTGCTGGTAATGCACTGTATAATCTGTAAGTTCGATTGAACATGGTCTCAGCGCAGAATCAGCACATTAACAGCGTGTTCCAAAAATGTTACTGAGCATGCTGATCTGTGCTGAGTGAGGTTGCGCTGATGCATGGTCAGTGCAAATTGTGCTGAGCATCAGTGCTGAACCAGCACAAAATGAGCATTGACAAGCTAAATTTGTGCTAGAACAGACCATCTACCCATTCTACATGCTTGCATTGCTGAATTATCCTTGATTCACCACTGCATAACTCAGCGCACTTGCAACGTAATACATGTACCACCACATACATGTATAACCAAATCAAAATTGAGAATACCTGTATATTCAACATCAACATGCACATGTAGTGCACACATGTACATCTTAAAAAAAAACCCATCAAATAATTATTATAAAGGGGTAAAGATTTGATTCACAGAAATCTATGCTAGAGTTTTCAAATGACTTGGGTGGAGAGTTGGGGGTTTTTTTTCGGTGGGGGGGGCTTGTATGTTTCCTTATCCTCTGAAGGTTTAACAGTTCCCAATACAAATAAAGATTTGTTTTCTAGTATATGTATTCTGTCCATAAGATGGCAAATTTATCATAAAGTTTATCTAACATTCAACCAAGATTTCTAACCTTAAACCATACACTGCTGTAGTCCATATGTGCATGTTATCACTTTTTCAACTCCAGTCAGTTAATACGAAGCTGCGCATCTGAAAACCCCTCGGCTCTGGGCGCCAGCCATTCATAATGTATTCAATTTAAACCAAGATTTCAAGAACACCAAGCAGTCAAGTTACAAATATACAGATTATGAAAAATTTTGCAATTAGAAATGGCTTCTAAGGTTTCCGTCCAATCAGAGAAACCGGCATTCATTGCATAAGTCTCTTGATGCATCGATGATGTATACCAAATTTTACATCGAGCATTTGAAAGTTATCAGAGATAGAGATCATTAATGATTTTGCATAAATTAAGGATGGCCACCCATCCTTCCCGCCATTCAGAGGAACTGATGTGGTTATTCATTGCAAGTCTCTTGATACATCGATGCTGTATACCAAGTTTCATATAGAACACTGAAATGGTATCAAAGATATACATCATTAAAGATTTTGCATAAATTAAAGATGGCCACCAAGGTTTCCGCCCAATCAGAAAAACCAGAACTGTCATTTATCGTAAGTCTATTGATGCATCGATGATATATACCAAATTTTACATCGAGCACTTGAACGGTATCAGAGATAGAGATAATTAATGATTTCGCATAAATTAAAGATGGCCGCCCATCCTTCCCGCCACTCAGAGGAACTGATGTGGTTACTCATTGCAAGTCTCTTGACATATCGATGCTGTATACCAAGTTTCATATAGAACACTGAAATGGTATCAAAGATATACATCATTAAAGATTTTGCATAAATTAAAGATGGCCACCAAGGTTTCCAACCAATCGGGTCCAGATTCAATAGGGTTCTGGGTCATGAGCATATGGATGTGCACTGCAAGTTTGGTGTGCCTAGGGTAAGTCGTTCTAAAGATATCTTGATAACGATAAAGGTGTGACGGACGGACGGACGGACGGACGGACGGACAGACGGACGTACATGACGACGACAATACCCCTCGGCCAAAATGCTGAGGGGTAAAAACTGGAGGGAAATTAAGTCAGAAATAGCCCTGTGACCTAGCTGGCCTTGACACAGTTTTAAGTTACAAGCGGATGCGGCAAAGTCATATTCGCACATGTATACATGTAGATCAGTTCCTTCACAACTAACTTTGAAAGTAGTTCAGATCTCACTCTTTATAAGTTGAGAGAGCGCAATATCAGCACAGATGAATTGGCCTAAACTAAGTTATTACATGTACAGTGCAAGATCAGTGCTTATGTGCTGCAAACATCAGCACATTATCAGCGCAATATCAGTACAACATTTGAATATAACCAGAAATAAAGTTAATGCAGCACATTGCGCTGTCCTCATTGGACAGATTGAGCGCAATGCTTTAGCACAGATTCAGCACATGCTGCTTGATCAGCATGTGCTGCATATTTGTAAGTTTATTTCCCTTACTTTCCTATTACTGTTCTCAGTAATTATCACACGGAGGTTTACTAGTACAAAAGTTAAAGGTTCACACAAACAGTGGAAGGCGTGTCTAATTAACACTATCTGTTTCATTCGTGACAATTTAGCTGTCCTCCTGACCTACTTAATCCAGTCATGCAATTTTCTCACCTGAAGTTACCTGAGGTCACCTGAGTCAAATAAACTTCCTCCTTAATTACAAAGTTGCTTGGAGGTTATTTTACACCTCAAGCCATCAAAGCTTTTTTCTTCCTCTTTTTTGTCCAGTGGTTTTTTTTTTAATAATTAGCCAGCTGTCATCTTTCCCTAATGGTTTCTCCAATTATCTTTCTCATGTTTCATCATGTTTTTTTTTAACACATTTTTTCCTGTGTGCTTTTGTGTTTATTACATCTAAACTACCTAGTACTTACATGTAGTGAGTGAAGCTCTCTTCAGCAAATATGTTGTGGAGTTTCTTATTATTGGCACCTAATTTCCATGTTCATGATATTGAATTTTATATTGTTTAGCTAGCCTATCTATCTGAAATGTAGTTACTGTCGAAGATTTTCGTGGCATGTTACTTTCATGATATCTTAATTTGCAAAACTTCTTGACATGTAACTTTCGCGAGAGACCAATTCTCCTCAACACATATTTACCGGCAGTTCAACTGGGATGGGCATCTCAGAAGGAAAAAAAGAAAAAAAGAACGTGTAAAAATGTACGAGTTCAATGAAAAGGAAAGGATTCAGCAGTCTACACTGACTGGATAGGAAACAGTGGTCTTTTTCTTTGATGTCTATCTACCCGTGCTCGCTTCGGGTTGTGTTTTGAATAGACTCTCAACAGAGCTCTGATGAGACAGCTGATAAGACCATTTTGAGATGAGCACGATGCATCTTGTGACTTTGTCATGACCCTAGTGCATTTTACTGGCAGGTGAAGGTCATAGCCTTTTTGCATATCAGCCTTTGTTTCTCCTCGCGGGATATATTTCGAGAAAGGAGCTTAAAAAATAAGCAAAATTCACATGATGATTCACAGATCTAAACACATTTTTGAAACTACCAAAAACAAACCATGCCTTGATATCAATTTCTACGAAAACGTCAAAGGTTCTTGGGTTTCAACTTTCTTTATAGTTAGAGGTCATTTGTGGTGTCATCCGAGTCTTTTGGAGGGGGGTTTTGGGGTCATCTGAGTTTTTTTTTGGGGGAGATTTATGGGGCCATCCGAGTCTTTGGGTGGGGTCATCTGAGACTTTGGAGGGGTGGTAAGGTTGTGGGGTCATCTGAGTCTTTGGAAGGGAAAGGGTTGTGGGGTCATCAGTCTTTGAGAGGGAGGGTTGTGGAGTCATCTGTGTATTTGGAGGGGAGAGTTTTGGGATCTCAGTCTTTGAGCGGGGAGGTTGTGGGATCATCTGAGTCTTGGGGTGGGGGGCCATCTGAGTCTTTATACATCAATCATGTTAGTTATCTATACCAAACAGAGACATCTTCATGATACCATCTTTTTCTTCATTTCACCAGGCATTTGTGTAAAGAATTCCCACCCAGCATGCTCACAAACGAGTACACCTGCAATACACCTAACACACAAAAGTGCCCATAACAGAGATGACTGCTTTTCATTAGACACCATCCTTTACTTCACTGGTTTCTGGTTGAGTCAGGTAAACTATCGCTCCGGGCTGAACAACATTACGTACATCAAAGAGACAGAGTATACACTATATCTACCTCTAACATCAGGTGATCACCAGCTGACAAGAGCGAAAGGCTTCAAGCATAGATCTGCCACAGGACTTAGATTAGCAATGCTGATGTGGGGCATGCAGTTAAAAAAGCTGGAAACGTGTATGAATTAAATCACAAGGAGGAAATTTTCTTTTTTAAAGTGAAAAATACATTATACTGATGAGTCGCCAGTTCTGACCCGCCCAAATGAAATTGTCATTTGTTTAAAAGGAAAGGACTTGATTCAGGTAAAATGAATACCTGGATCATAGTACAATATTTTCTATAGATTTTATTAACAAAGTAACTCAGCTGGTGAAGCACTGAAATGTGGGGAATACAACTTCCAGATTACATTTCTTAACTGGAAATCTTGGAACTTTGAAAGACCACCTAAATTCAGGGTACTTGTACAAGATTCCAACGAACAGGACAACTGTCTCTGACAAAGAAAGAATAGGCCTATTCCAGAAGAATGAGATATATGTATATGGTACATACATAATACCTATAGTAATAGGTTAAGTATTGATTCTAGCCTCAACGAATTCACCTAAGATCCGATCAAAATGTGGGAACGAGGAAGAAATGTAAGAGAATATAGAGTTCAAGCAGGTCTAGAATGTCACCTGGAATTGTATTCAGGAAATCTTGTAGTGGGATTTGACAAAAAGATACATATATCTCTACCTTTAAAGCTGTAATATCTGTCTGTCTGTCGGTCTGTCTGCCCATGTTTTTATAAATCGATAACCACGAGACATAGAAATACAGTATATATGCCATTCAGCAGGTATTGATCAAGGGAGTGACATAGGACTATTGTGGTCTTCAGAAGGGACATCGAAACCAACTGGGAGGCGATATAAATTCCCACAATATCAGACTCACAGGCATAAAGGGGATACCCTTTCTGCATGTTCTATGATAAATGATATATCTGGGTCATAGAGGTGAGCTGAGTTTCAACCTTGAATCCCAGTCTTGCTCAAAAAGCATGGCCAATTTCATCTCCATGACAACCTAACTTTGTCACGTTGTATCCTTTGTTTGTATAGTCTAGAGTCAAAGGCCAGAAAATCCATGCTCAACTGTAGGATCTAAAAGTAACTAGGGAGAACATAATGAGTATAGACCAATTCGGAAAGACTTTAATCTCTCTTGTTCCACTCTTGTTCCACTAGAAAAGCAACTCCGTGTAGCTATAGGGATGATAATTTCATCCTGTATATTTCGCTATTAGTTATAGCATCTTCAGCAGCGAACAAAGTACCAAAGGCCCTCTCAAGTAATTTTAGTAATTAAATATTCTATTTTTCTAGAAAATTATTCCTTTAACCCTATCTGGCCTGGGCGATTTGGGGTGTACAGCAGCCTGGGGCTATCGCAAAGGCTAGAGGGCTGAAACACTATATCTTTGGGTCAAGCTCTACAAGGATATGTAAAACATGAATTGCAGGCAAGCACCTAAAAGGTGCGTGGACCCCTCAGCCTGTTTTTTTTAGTAAAGTAGGATCAGGGCTGCATCTAGAGCCAATTTAGTTTCGGAAAACATATGGGTGCCCAAAACTCAAAAGAAACAAAAAACGAAAGTGTTGTTGTTGTTCAATTTTGAAAGGATTTCTGAAGGAAATACTAGAAAAAGCCCCTAGGATCCTCAATATCGATCCTATTGCATAGCTGGGTATTGAATTTCATGTTAATAAACCTCTGTTTTGGGAGTGATCACAGGCTATTTGCGCCGAAATTCACTTACAAAAATTGGACCCTCAATAATGAATAACGAAAAGGAAATGGGAGTTTGGGATCGGAACCTGCAAAAAAATCCCTGGACACCGTATAAAACAGATATAGGTTTCACGCGAGTGGTGTGCTGGGATTACAGCATGCAAGAAAGTGTAGCTTTATCGGTGGCAATTTATGCATTGCACAAGTGTGATTTAGTAAACACACTGATTGACATAGGCCCACCCTTATCATTGGGGGGGCATAAACTCCAGGTATGCAAACTGGTTCAAAATTGCCCAGAGTCAGGCTAAAAATGGGCTCTCCTAATCACTCGTTTGAAATAATTTCCAAGGTACAGTAACATGTTTGGTGACAAAAATTGATAAAAATGTTGCACCAGTTAAATGTGTGGACACAAATATGGTTCATGCAAAAGTTTTAGGATAAAACATATGATGTAGAATAGAATAATTTAATAGCAAAATTAAAGAAAATTGTTGTCCTTCATTCAATGAGAATCTTCCTTGTATCAGGGAACCTTCAAAATTCACAATGAAACATGCAACCAACGGTTCCCGATGGGCATAGATAACAGTGCAAAAGCTAAGCCATCAATAAATAATAAAAAAAAATCATGAAATAATTATAACCATGTGAAAATCTAATCATTTCATCAGTCAACATTCAGGAAGCTCTCACCAAAGTTTCGTCAGGCCCGACTTGATAGATCTACAGATATTCAGCGGACAAGAACATGTTGATGGGCATAGATAACAGTGCAAAAGCTGAGCCATCAATAAATAATAAAAAATAATAATTAAAAATCATGAAATCATCATAGCCACCTGAAAATCTAATCATTTCATCAGTCAACATTCAGGAAGCTCTCACCAAAGTTTGGTCGGGCCCGACTTCATAGATCTGCAGATATTCAGCGGACAAGAACATGTTGACGGACGGACGCCAGGACGGACGGACGCCAGGACGGACGGACGCTAGGACGGACGGACGTACGTACATGGCAACGACAAGACCCCACAGCCCTATGGGCTGAGGGGTAAAAATCCAAGATGGCTACCATGATCCAGTTTTCACCCAGTTTTCCATGCAGAAAAGCAAAGAAATTGAAGAAATCTGATGTTAGACCTTTGTTAGACCACCGGGCTCGTAGATTTCATCAAACAAAGCTAAAATTATTGAATTATAACAAGCCAGTTGGGCTGGTTAGCTAGTTCTACAATTAAATTCAGTCAGCCAAGTTCTAAATTCACCAGCCACGGGCAACAGGGCTTGTGCGAATTTCGAGCCCTGAATATATCCAAATGGATCATGGATCACAATATTTGACCAAGGTGTGGATTACCATAAAAATTGTAAGATGACAAACAGGAAAATGCAACCTGATATACATGTGTCTGAGTGAACATGATGCAGCACCTGAAAGATGCACTGACCCCTAAGCCTTAAAAACATTATGTTTGTATACAGCATCATACAAACAGTTGAATGAAAGATAAGGAATTTGGAATAGAAAGTGGGGATCAGCCTTCCCCGATGTAGCATATACCACACAAGAGTTCAATTGAACCCAAAATACGCCCGTAAAAAAATACAATCGATAAACAACATTTTTATCTCCTGAATGTTGTTATATGTTGTTACCTGGACTGTTGCATTCACGAGGACAGTGGGTGTGAAATAAAAGGATTTCAGATAAAATCAAGGGGAATAACTCAAGAAAATGTCGAATGGGGTCGAAATAACAGTAGGTGCCAAATACAAGGATTTCAGACTAAAATCAAGGGTAGTAACTGAAGAAAACGTCGAATCGGCTAAAAACAGTTTGTGCACATCTACACATGGTACTGATCATACATGTATGTACCAAATTTCAAAAGAATCCATCCAAAAGTCTGAGACGAGTTGCATTCACGAAGACAGTAGGTGCCAAATAAAAGATTTCAGACCAAAATCAAGGGCAGTAACTCAAGAAAATGTTGAAACAACTCGGAAAACGTTTGTGCATGGTACCAATTATGTGTACCTAATTTCAAAAGAATGCAATGAAACCCCTGGGACGAGTTTCGTTCACGAGGACCGTAGGTGCCAAATAAAAGGATTCCAGACTAAAATCAAGGGGGATAACTCAAGAAAATGTTGAATTGGTTCGAAAAAAGTTCATGCACATTTACACATGATACCGATCATGTGTACCAAATTTCAGAAGAGTCCATTGAAAACTGTGGGACGAGTTGCGTTGACGAAGACAGTAGGTGCCAAATACAAGGATTTCAGACCAAAATCAAGGGGAGTAACTCAAGAAAACGTTGAATCGGGCCAAAAAAAGTTCGTGCACATCTACACATGGTACCGATCATGT
Organism: Hanleya hanleyi; assembly: GCA_036873755.1. Taxonomy (NCBI): domain Eukaryota; kingdom Metazoa; phylum Mollusca; class Polyplacophora; order Lepidopleurida; family Hanleyidae; genus Hanleya; species Hanleya hanleyi. Next base: position 104,198 of record JAVTVY010047370.1, on the reverse strand, counting down.
GCACCAAATAACACAAGAATCCAATGAAAACTCTAGGACGAGTTGCATTGACGAGAAAAAGTTAACGGACGGACGAACAGATGACGCCATACCATAATATTTACGTCCCATCAAAATTTGATGGGCGTATAATAAGTTCCAAACATTCCGATATAGACTTATGGCCCAGGCAATTATGTGTTCATGTTAAGGGAAAAAGGATCATAACTTTGAGTTTGGACAGTTAGTGCACATCCACACGATACTTAGCCTGAATCATTAGTATTCCAAAAGTTGTTCAAGAAGCACTAACCACGAACAGAATGAGACATAGGTACAGAGCAATAAATGTGGCACAAATGATTACGAGGAGAAAAGAACTGAACCATTCACGTGTGCAAGTTACTAAGCATGTTCCATATAGCTTTCAAAGTTGTCCATTAAATGCGAACTAGGATATGGATGGGTCAAGAAATTCTCAAAGTGGTTAAAAATAAAACCTTAAGCAAGTGGACTGATTATCCATATGGAACTATTTGTGAGGTCGATCAATGCCAAGGATCCCAGGAGTTTACCAATGTGTCACCTATGATAAATGACTTTCTGCTCAAAATCTAATTTGTCAACAGATACTAGCTGTATTATAGTGTGATATTTCAATGTGAAGTGTAATGTCTATGTAAGTGATCCAAATAAACTCTCAATCCACAAGCACTGCGAATGGGAGCTGGCCACATCTGTTCATCATATCGATGTTGACATTCTGTATTGATCTGGCTGTTAATGACGTACATACTGATTGACAACAACCTAGACAAGAGAGAATCTGTTATTGGCAGGGTTATATATAGATTAATATGATCACAACACCTGCTTCCTTCCCAATTCAAGCAGAGATACTTATACCGCACTCCACATAACTACATGAATCCGTGACATTTCGGCATGTGACATTTAGGAAAGTAACATTTCGGCATGTGACATTTAGGAAAGTAACATTTCGGCATGTGACATTTAGGAAAGTAACATTTCGGCATGTGACATTTAGGAAAGTAACATTTCGGCATGTGACATTTAGGAAAGTAACATTTCGGCATGTGACATTTAGGAAAGTAACATTTCGGCATGTGACATTTAGGAAAGTAACATTTCGGCATGTGACATTTAGGAAAGTGACATTTCGGCATGCGACATTTCGGCACAAAGTGAAATTATACTAAAAATTTGGATTTTCACAACTTTTTTTTAACATATGTTCAACATTTAAACAGACCATTTTAAGGGTTACTAAGTTGTAGATACTTTTGCCGCAAATATCTGCGATATTTCGGCAGCTTTTTTTCACATATCATGAATTCCACCGTGACGGAATAACCGTTGGGAAGACTTTTTTTATTCAAAGCCATGTACTCGGAAATTCCGTGGTCATACCCATGTAGTTTTATCTTTAGTTTGCTGTTCTATATGACATCTGTTTACGGATCCATGAAAAGTCTACAGATGATCCAGCATTTTCAGTAAATCATGCCTCGAAATGTTCGTGATGGAATCACCTGAAACGGACAGGACTATTGACTAGTGTTGCTTGTCTATTTTTTTGCTGCTCTGTTTCAATCTGATTATTCTTATATGACATCTCTTACTAACATACAGCATCCAAGGATGATAAGATTTTTTTTCCTTGTGAGAAAAACGCGATTAGATCATCACAGGGGTTAAATCTAGTGCGTGACGGAATCACCAAAAAATTGTGATGGAATCAGGAGTGCGCTTTTTAAATCTTCTCGGTGAAAGAGCTTTATGTTCCTAGGGTGAATTTATCACTTCTACTTATAAAATTAAACTCTGAGCTCTTATTTTTACCAAGGTATACAGTTCCCGTCACATGCATATCTTTCCCACAGATGTTTCAACATAGTATAGTTTTCAGTAAAATGCAACTTTTCTTCCTTGACAATTTTGAATTTCCGGAGTTCTTCAGGTTCAAAAATTGCGAGAAAAATATTTCGTGATTAAAACACATCTTCTCTGTTATTGGCGTGTCCCCGGAGATCATAGGAAGCAAATAGAAAAACAGCATGCTAATATATGGTCTACGAAAGAATGTGGAGTGAATTTTATACGAAAAGGGGCTGGTTTTAACGATGCCCACTTTTCCGTGGAATTCATGATATGCAGTTGGTTTAGAAAGAAATGTCATAAAGCAAGAAGCAAGAAGCAAACCCACAAGTAATGAGGTACATGTACATGATGTGTACATTATAAATATTCAATTACTAGTAAAATCTTCATTCATCAACCTTAATATGAGAAAAAAGTTGCCAAAATGTCGCAGATAATCATGGGCATGCACCTTCGAGTATCTACAACTTGGTAACCTTTTAAATGGTCTGTTTATACGTTAAACATACACATGTATGTTAAAAAAATAATATGAAAATCTTTATTTTAGCTCAATTCAGCCGGAAAAAAGGGTGCCAAAATGATGTCGCATGCCGAAATGGACAATTTAACACTCGTGAAATCAGAAAAGTATATGGGTTCACTCAAATCCTCAATCCTAATGTACTGCATTATCATATATATATATATGTGTGTGTCCCCCCCAGAATGGGTACCTGTCCTCCGAGACACTGTGGCTATGGCCTGTTGTATATACATATATACACATACGAGGACAGAGGGATGACATTATCTAGAAGACAGAGATCACAAAATAACTGATGTATCCATGATGTGTTAACTCGATAGAGAATAGAAAATAATACACCGAAGTGAGCTCAATTGCAAAGGTGTATTCTTTATACTCCCTTGACAAATTTGGGTTTCAGAAGAACAAAGGCTAATTTAGTGATGGCAGAAATGCCCGAGCTGTAAACATTTGTTGACTATACTGATTCAACAGGATACTGGTCAATATTCTTGAGTGAGTGAGTCAAGTTAAACATCGCTTTTAACAGTATTTCAGTCACCAGTCATTTCAAGGCACCACCCAGCCAAGATTCATTCCTGTTGCATCTTTGAAGCAACATGGAATCAGACACCCCACCATCCACCATAAAAGACTGAGGACAGCCCATAAGACTTGATGCTTACATTGGTACAATAAAGACCAGTGCAATTACAGTGTCATTATCAAGTTCCTGTTGCTTCTCAGCAAATGCATTGAAGCAACAGGAATCTGCACTTGCCCACCGGTCACCCACCAACCACCCGCTATTCACATGTGTTTTCCTTTTGCGGTTTGATTTCACCTTTTCCACTGTCATTCTTGGTCAAAGGAGTGGCACCAGTGGATCGACAGGTAGCCTGCATGAGCGGCTATCTTTCCTATGGCTTCAGTGAACTGATAACTGTATTATTTTCGATTTGAAGTTGCCAAAATTATCATCAACGTAAAGCATTGCTCATTTCTTGGAATAGTGAGATAATTGGTTGCATATTCACCATATCTGCACTAGTTTTTAATGGTTAATTCTGTCCTATGTTGCAGAAATAGACTAGAGAGGAAAATGACGAACACTAAATGTACATTAGGCCTCTGTTAATTAATCTTTAGCTTCTCATGACCTTGGGAGGAAATTATGATGATGCTGAATGCTGTAATTATTAATTATTAATTATTTGGCTGCATTAAGACATTGCAATAAAAAAGAAGTTATGTACGTGGTAAACTTCGAGCACCAATGGAAAGTTTATGTCAACTTTGATATGTCAAAGACAACTATTTCCCTAATTTCTGCAATTAGAAATGCAAAAAGCTTTGTTGTTGACTAAATCATGTGAAATTTAAATGGCACCTGTGACATTATATCATAGAATTTATATCCAAGTAACACCCTTTTTAAAGAAGGAAAATTTGAGGGGAGTTCACCAGTATCCCAACAAAATTTAGTTATATTTATCAATAGTCTCCCCTTGTAAAATTGCTGCTTCCAATAAATTAGAATCAACCACCAGAGTCCCGTTGGAATTATCAGTTAACTGAAATGTCTGCATAGAAAAACGTCAGCTTGTGAACAGAAGTCCAAAGAAGCCAACAATATTATTTACCATCGAAACGAACTGGAAAAAAAAAGTCCAATTCCGTTTCGTAACAGGTCCAACTTTTGCATGCACCGGACTAACGCGCAGGACTTCACGCGCAACCGGAAGTAACTTGTCGCGGGAAATGTTGACAGAGAACACCAACAACAATGGCCAAAGATCGGCTTGAAATAAATTTTCAATGGATTATTTCGTGGATTGTCCATTCCTTCAGATAGGTCTTCAAAAAGGTATTTACGAAAATTGATCGCATTTTATCGTTTTTGTTGGATGAAATCCTACTTGCGGCTGCCGCATGCGACAGGCAGATTTTTTTGCAACCTGTCGCCGGAAAAATTCACTTGCTGGTGGCAGGTTCTTTCGACCGCTGCCTTTTTCTGCACATTTTTTTTTTTTCGCAGCAAAAAATGCCAAATAATTAAAACAATGCGTAATTATTGTTACGACAAAAAACATGCGGGCGGGTCATGAGAAGCTAAAGATTAATTAACAGAGGCCTTACCATAATTTGATACCATACCCCACTTCAGATATTGTATTACTCACTTTTCCTATCTATGTGCAAAAGAAATAGATACATACTTCTGTGGAAATTGATATTTTTTGCAGGAAATACGCGTAAATTTTCTCCGAAAAATGAACAATTTCCCTGTGCAACTTTATCCTCCTGAAAAGAACTCACCCACTGAGTATAATATTTTTACATGTACTGTAGGTGATATAATTTTCTGGAAGAGCTCAGGCAAAACATCAGTGACTTACATGTAACTGTCCATACCACAGATTTCTTTCCATAATTTAGGCAATTTTACCAAAAAAAAATTATTTATTTATTTTTGTCTTGAATTTATGGATGTTTATCTCACAAGAAGAACTGATGAAAAAGTACCCTTAATTGATATATGCTGTTTTCATTGCATTTTTATGTTTTCGGCATTGGTAGCTTAAGAATTTATGAGATTTTACATTAAATCAGCGGACTACTAAGAAACTTCCAAGGGCCACCTTAAAGTGGAAAACCTGTATTAGGCTTCCCTCAATCACTGAACAGCAGTACAGCTGCATGTATACTATCTGTTCCATGGTGGCAGTTCAAGTTGTCCCATTTCTAACTATGGTTTACGGAGAAATAATTGTAATTACTGGTAATTACCTCAGGCCTATGTGCAGTAAATATATACTTTATCTTACCCTTAGTTTCAAAGAAAATGTCAATATATACTTACCTTGATCATCATTCAGGCAACTTCAAGCTTGAAATATGTTATAAATGTGTCACTATAAGAGAAATATTTCCAGATTTATATAAGCTGAGCATGGGGGAGAGAGAGAATTACGATTTAGCGTCACGTTTAGCAGTATTTCAGCTACATGTATAGAACTTCGATCAAACAAAATTCTAAGTATTCAAGTTAATAACTTAGTAATCCAACACATTAAAAGATACACACATTAAAACTATGTAACAAACCGATTTCTCTCCAATAACCTAAGATACAGTCTTCTTTCACCTGACTAAAAAGATCTTCTAGTAGCCGCTCGATAAAAAGAATCTCTTACAATCTTAAAATCTATACAGTCGATAAGAATATATTTCACTGTGAAATCTTCGTGGCAGGGAGAAATCGGGACGAGATGACCCAGAGACCACCAGGCGGTGGCTTGACTGTTGTCCAATGATTGATGACAATAGTTATTACATTAATGCAGGAAGATATGATTACTAGAGTGATTAGCATACCATTTTTTCTCAGAAATAATATATCCAAATGGACGTCTTAATGTGCCCGGTCACTGTTAGCCAACATTCAGTTTCTTTTGAGCTTCACACACGCAATGCAAATCACAGGATTGAGCATCAATACAAGGCCATTCCCACTTAATTGTTTAGCATGAACAGCTCTCATCTATATTTTGAGAGCAAATAATTAAAATAGATGAGGGATTTATATTTTTATGGGTAAAACTTACTCAATTTCTTCATGTTCACATACAATTGGTTCGCAATTTAATAATTAATATTAAATAATTATAGTATCTGGCATGTATATTTGAAAAATAAAGGTCATGCTAAACAACCAATCAAGTGACAATAACCGAAGATCAAACTCCCACAATCAGTTAGGAAGCTACAAAATACCACTTCTGCAAGGAACCAAAGAATCCTATTCCTATCAAATCTGGATAGATGAAAAGTTATTTTAAGTTAATACAGGCTGATCTCATGGAGCCATGCTAGATTCCGGATCGGCAATAAACTTGGGGATATTTCCATTCACTTTTCCATCAACAGCGCTATCATTGAGCTTCCATGATCTAAAAGGACATAAACTGAATACGTACTAGTTATCTTGTGCCGTCAAGCTGATAACTATAACAGTTGTTTAGATATTTATATATGCGCCTTTTTTTGCACCGATATCTGATATTTTCCTATCCATGTTCGGACGTGGTGTGAACACATTATCGATTTCCCGAGGCAACATTTACAGAATTAATCCTTCAGAGAACTACTTTAACAATGTCAGCATAAAATGAACAAATATTGATCGTAGATGACCTGCACACACCATGTGACGTAAATCACGAGTAAATATACTCAAGCTGCCAACAAGCTTCCAAAAGCACGCACATATATGTTTCATATCAGACAATTTTATTTTTGCTGTAATATTCCAAGTTATGGTGCTGAAGTTATAACACTCTGAGTGATTATATCACTGAGTGATCTATATACTGAAATATATAACTGAGTGATCTATGGGTAACTGCTATTTTGGACAGGTGCTAATTTGGACAATTGGTGCTGTTGCACATGCAGCATTCATGGATATAGAAAATTTTATACAAGTCTGAAAAGGAAGTTGAAACTCGTCAGTGTAACTGTTCAATTTTTTGAGTGCACAAATTCACCAAATGTGTGTAAAGTAGCTTGCATTTATCAAGGAGATACAGGTACTCCTTCAATTCTATACTATCCATTTGGTACTTTATGTACATGACTTCAAACCACACAGAATTTGCAACAAGCATGCCACTGCCCTCAATTCCATGTCAATGGCAGTGGCTGGTTGTTTGCGCCATGGAGGTACCTGAAATATCCTCTGATTGTTCGTGCTAAAAATTAATTTAACTTCTATGCCAATGAGAAAAACATTATATTAATAATTAGTTCAGGACTAATCTGATCAATTGTAGCTGCAGCTGAAAAATATAACGTGTCCAAAATAGTACTCTCACAGCTGTCATTATGCTACATTGTAATTCTGTTGACCTCTCAATACACTGAATGCACAGATGGAAGCACCGACAAACAAAAAAATATATAAAAAATTGCAGGCAAGCACCTAAAAGGTGCGTGGACCCCTCGGCCTGTTTTTATTAGTCAAGTAGGATCAGGGGTGCATCTAGAACCAATTTTGTTCCGGAAAACGTATGGGCGCCCAAAACTCAAATGAAACAAAAAACGAAAGTGTTGTTGTTAAAATAATGTCACCAACCTGTTAGTTATTACTATAAAGGAATAAATTTTAGGTGATTCCGCATGTGTGTGTGTAAAAACAATGTACACTGCATCTCATACATATCACATGAGGCTGAGAAGCTGTGGATAGGAAAAAGTTCCAGAACTTTAACATTTAGTGCCCCAGGGGTGGGGAAATCCTCCTGAGGGTAGTGCATACGTTGAACAAGTGTAGCATCATGTAAGCTCCCAGAATACATGTATATGGGAATTGGGGGGTTCCATCCAATGATAATCTTGAATGGACCAGGCTTTCTTGTATCAGGGAACCTTCAAAAGTCACAATGAAACATGCAACCAAGGGTTCCCGATGGGCATAGATAACAGTGCAAAAGCTAAGCCATCAATAAATAATAAAAAAAAATAATTAAAAATCATGAAATCATCATAGCCATCTGAAAATCTAATCATTTCATCAGTCAACATTCAGGAAGCTCTCACCAAAGTTTGGTCAGGCCCGACTTGATAGATCTGCAGATATTCAGCGGACAAGAACATGTTGATGGGCATAGATAACAGTGCAAAAGCTGAGCCATCAATAAATAATAAAAAAAATAATTAAAAATCATGAAATCATCATAGCCATCTGAAAATCTAATCATTTCATCAGTCAACATTCTGGAAGCTCTCACCAAAGTTTGGTCAGGCCCAACTTGATAGATCTTCAGATATTCAGCGGACAAGAACATGTTGACGGACGGACGGACGGACGGACGCTAGGATGGATGGACGGACGTACGTACATGGTAACGACAAGACCCCACAGCCCTATGGACTGAGGGGTAAAAATGTCAAACATCAGTTCTGAGTAGCAGAAGTCTGATGCTAAGTTTCAGTCCAAGAGGTCCATCATCTTGGAAATTACTTGTGAATAACCTCTAAAAACGTTTTTAAATACGAAGCTGCGCATGTGAAAACCCCTCGGCTCTGGGCGCCAGCCATTCATAATGTATTCAATTTAAAACAAGACTTCAGGAACACCAAGCAGTCAAGTAACAAATATACAGATTATGAAAAATTTTGCCATTAGAAATGGCCTCAAACGTTTCCGTCCAATCAGAGAAACCGGTATTCATTACATAAGTCTGTTGATGCATCGACGATGTATACCAAATTTTACATCGAACATTTGAAAATTATCTGAGATAGAGATCCCTAATGATTTCGCATAAATTAAAGATGGCTGCCCATCCTTCCCACCACTCAGAGAAACTGATGTGGTTATTCATTGCAAGTCTCTTGATACATAGATTCTGTATACCAAGTTTCATATAGAACACTGAAATGGTATCAAAGATAAACATCATTAAAGATTTTGCATAAATTAAAGATGGCCACCAAGGTTTCCGCCCAAGCAGAAAAACCAGAACTGTCTATTGATACATCGATGATGTATACCAAATTTTACATTGAGCACTTGAACCGTATCAGAGATATAGATCATTAATGATTTCGCATAAATTAAAGATGGCCGCCCATCCTTACCACCACTCAGAGGAACCGATGTGGTTATTCATTGATACATCGATGCTGGATACCAAGTTTCATATAGAACACTGAAATGGTATCAAAGATATATATCATTGAAGATTTTGCATAAATTAAAGATGGCCGCCAAGGTTCCGCCCAATCAGAAACGCCAGAACTGTCATTTATCGTAAGTCTATTGATGCTTCGATGATATACATCGAGCACTCGAACAGTAGTCAGTATCAGAGATAGAGATCATTAATGATTTTGCATAAATTAAAGATGGCCGCCCATCCTTCCCGCCACTCAGAGGAACTGATGTGGCTATACATTGCAGATCTCTTGATACATCGATGCTGTATACCAAGTTTCGTATAGAACACTTGAATGGTATCAGAGATATATATCATTGAAGATTTTGCATAAATTAAAGATGGCCACCAAGGTTTTCACCGAATCAGGGAAAATGGTTTGGTCATTCCTTTGAAGTTTCTTGATGCATCGATGATCTATACCAAGTTTCACACTGAACAGAGAAATGGTACCTAAGATACACAAGATTAATGATTTCGCATAAATTAAATATGGCCGCCAAAGTTTCCAACCAATCAGGTCCAGATTCAATAGGATTCTGGGTCATGAGCATATGGATGTGCAGTACAAGTTTGGGGTGCCTAGGGTAAGTCGTTCTAAAGATATCTTGGTAACAAGAAAGCTGTGATGGTTTCGCATAAATTAAAGATGGCCGCCAAAGTTTCTAACCAATCAGGTCCAGATTCAATAGGGTTCTGGGTCACAAGCATACGGATGTGCACTGCAAGTTTGTTGTGCCTAGGGTAAGTCGTTCTGAAGATATCTTGGTAACGAGAAAGGTGTGACGGACAGACGGAGAGACGCACATGACGACGACAATACCCTTCGGCCAAATTTTGGCCGAGGGGTAAAAAAGTGGCACAGTGACCTGTACTGAACAAGGCACTGAGTGGCCTACTGAATATAGCGTTGAGTGATCTACTGAATGTAGCACTGAGTAGTCTACGGAACATAGCACTGACTGATCTACTGAATATAACACTGAGTGATCTACTGAATATAGCACTGAGTGGTCTAATGAAAATGACATTGAGTGGTCTACTGAATATAGCACTGAGTGGTCTAATGAAAATAACATTGAGTGGTCTACTGAATATAGCACCGATTGGTCTACTGAAAATAGCCAGAGTGGTCTAATGAATAAAGCATTGAGTGGTCTACTGAACATAGCATGGAGTGGTCTACTGAATATAACATTGAGTGGTCTAATGAACATAGCATTGAGTGATCTACTGAATATACATGTAGCACTGAATGGTCTACTGAAAATAGTGAGTGGGTGATCTACTGAATATAGCACTGAGTGGTCTACTGAATATAGCATTGAGTGGTCGTATGAACATAGCACTGAGTGGTCTACTGAATATAGCACTGAGTGGTCTACTGAATATAGCATTGAGTGGTCTACTGAATATAGCATAGAGTGGTCGTATGAATATAGCATTGATTGGCCTACCGAATAAAGCACCGAGTTGTCTACTGAATATAGCATTAAGTGATCTACTGAATATAGCGCTGAGTGGTCTACTGAATAAGCTTATATCATTGCGTGGTCTATTGAATATAGCACTGAATGGTGGTCTACTGAATATAGCATTGAGTAGTGGTCTACTGAATATAGCACTGAGTGGTGGTCTACTGAATATAGCATTAAGTGATCTACTGAACATAGCACTAAGTGGTCTACTGAATAAGCTTATATCATTGCATGGTCTATTGAATATAGCACTGAATGGTGGTCTACTGAATATAGCACTGAATGGTCTACTGGACATAGCACTGAGTGAACTACTGAATATAGCAGCCATTGAGTGGTGACTGGTCTTGTAGCACTGAGTGGTCTACTGAATATCACAGAGTGGTTTACTGGATATAGCAGTGAGTGGTCTACTGAATATAGCACTGAGTAGTGCACTAAATATAGCATTGAGTGGTCTACTAAATATAGCACTGAGTGGTCCACTGAATATAGCATGGAGTAGTGCACTAAATATAGCATTGAGTTGGTTGGCTGTTTGAAGTTTAACGTCGCACCTAACCTTATTGGTCACACGGCGACGATGACCCAAACAAACATACCCTAACCCTAACAAAAACCTAACCAAAACTACAAGAAAAATTGAATTTCGAATTTTGAAAATTACACTCTACAGACACTGATCACAATGGATCGTCAGAGAGCCTAATTTGTTTGGCACTTTAATCTACCTCCTGTGATATAGCATTGAGTGGTCTACTGAATATAGCACTGAGTGGTCTACTGAATATAGCACGGAGTTGTATGAATAGCACGAAATGATCTACTGAATATAGCACAGAGTTGTGTACTAAATATACCACTGAGTGGTCTACTGAATATAGCGCTGAGTGGTGTGAATAGCACAGAGTGAGATACTGAATTTAGCACTGATTGGTATACAGATATAGAACTGATTACTGTACATGAACACAATGTAGCTGGTATCATATACCTAATTTGTCGAATATTGATAATATCACCCAGATAAAGAAAACATGATAGACGATATTGACAAAATGGATATATTTATATCTCTGTCAACATTTACTGAATTTCACTGTGAAATTACTTGATGGAATCAATAGGACACATCAATCTGAATATCTGAACACCATCACCACAATAAAAAGTATTCTGCCAAGTTTCAGGAGTTCATGGGTGAAGACGGATTGGAATCAGTAACAATATCTGGTGACAAACCGGCGCTGTCCGCATTCTGGAAAATTTCAACATTAATCATACCTACACTTGGCTGAAATGGCACTTAGTAGCTTATCGATTCATACAAGCTTCCTGCTTTTTCCCCCATTAAACACAGCCTTCATGTCATAGTGAAGATGTCCCTATAATTATGATAAATGTGTAACTAGCGGACTGTTACGAGTTGTCTAAGCAAGATCCATTGCTATCAAGAGAAGCATGGACTGACAACATATCTATGAACATCTCATTGATGTATACTTAAGAGCATGACTTTCCAGAAGAAGAAAACCAGAACTGAACAGCCACGCAAAGACAGAGGCTGCTGCTTCAAATGAATAGGTTATGCTGTAAGCTTTCAAAATGGTACCCAATCTCAGGAGTGTCATGATGAATACTTTCAGAATATATAGGAACAAGGGGTGGGGCAAAGTTCAGTTTAAGAGATAGAAAGTGGAGAATATATCCCTGTGGATTAGGTTCAATCTCTTAGTGTAGTGGCTACTTCAGGCGAGTAAGCTTTCAGAATATATGGGTTACAGGGTGGGTTACACTTAGCTTAGGAGATAGAGGGTATATATAGCACAGAGGACTGGGGGAGTTATGGAAATTTATTCCAATGACATTTGGTGAGTAAAAAGATAAATGTAGTCGCCTTATTAGCCAGCGAAAAAAAAAATCCTTGATAATTACAGACATCATATCTCCCAAGTTTTTGCAGCTGCATCAGTTGCCTACCTTAATGTGGTCGATCTCACCGGAGAAGTTTTACAGAAATCATGAAAATTAATTCAGCGAGTTTAACTCATTAACAGAGTGATGCTCTGGAGCTGTCCTCGATAGAACTAATGCTCTCTCTTCAGCTTTGAATCTGGTAGAAAACATTGCAGGGTCATCGAACACACTGTGGGATTTCTAATAGTTGCCGGGAGACCCGGACATAAAATTACTCACTATATTTATACTTGTATGCCTATCGATAGATGTAGATGAGGACGTATATTGTGATCTGTCTGCTCATCTTTCCATCAATGCAATATCTCTACTTCCAAATTGTGGATGCATCCAAACTTAGGTTATACAGTGTCCATGAAACAAGGGAGAACCTACATGTACTTATGTTGAGGTCAAACAATCAAAAATCAAGATGACTTGCACCAGAAAATCTGCACAAAAGATGAAAAAACTTCAGTTCCAGGTTATGGATTGGTGCTGAAATTTGGTTATACCTTGACAATCCCAAACCCTGATGACGTATTATATCTTTCTCAGTCACGTGATGAATTGTGTATTCATTCATCTGTATGACATGTGAACACTTATCCAGAAATCTGACATCGCTTACATGTATGTAACACGAAACCAATTAAATTGCCATTGTCAACACCAAGCACATGTGCCGCAAGACGTTAAGTCCTATATGTAACCCGATACATCAAATTAAAGCTTGCTCTTCTGATTGTGATAGCTCAGGGAGCTCGCGCTGGCAATTAAATTGATGTCATGTTACATGAGGGATGTGACAGGTTAATTGAATTGTACAAATATCCCCACCAGTCATTTAATTGTCATGGATGTTGCGGGGCCTGCATCGCATCAAGGGATAGAAGTGGGATTTTATTGTCATGGATGTAGGGGACCTACATCATCAGGCTTCAGGACAATTGGTAGGAAACTTTGGGTAGACTTGCCCCTTTACACCAGGCAAAGAAGAACCCTATTTTAATTTGAGGTCAAAAGGTCAAAGGTCCAATTTGCTTAGGCCAGAAAACCTGCAAAATTTTAAAATGACCAACGTTTTGTTCATGTATGTTACTCCAGTTGAGGGATGTGGATGATGATCAAATAGCAAATACGCCCCAAACTCTAGGAAATTTGAGAAGCCTATTGATTTTGAGGTATGTCTGTCCATCTGTCTGAGCGTGCACTTATATTGTCAGTGCAAGATATCTCCTGTCCCATGTTTGGGGTATTGAACTTTGAGTATACCTTATCAGAAAAGACAGAACCCTATTGCCAAAAAACTGAGAAAAAAAATGTTTTGTTTATGCTATAATCACAACATAGGAATGCAATTAGCGCTCAAATTTCAGTTATAATACATAAAATTCATGGAAGACAAGAAGCCTATGGACTACTCTTTTTCACCATGCTCTACGTTTTGGTCTCCAATGATGAGTTGGTGACTATTATTGTTCATGTTCAGATTCGACCGTAGAACATTAAATTAGTGCATGGCAACTGATGTAGGCTTACTCAACATCATGGGGGGAAATATATTTGACAATAATGTAAGGGCATGTGATGGGCTTTCGGCCAATGGAATTATGAGGACAGTGAAAATATAACCGGGAATCCTGTTCAAAATCTGACTGGTGGCTGGGGTATTATTATGTCCCAGTGAGATAGTTGAATATAATGCACAATAGTTTTTATAGCTATCATGATGGAAATCATTAAATCGTCCGAATAACGGAGGATATTACTGCTAGGCGAAAGACTGACCTAGCTAGGTCATGTTCACAATGACCATCATTCTATAAACATAGACTAGAATTATTAGAAAAATGGTAGATCTATTAAGCTTTGAAATGATCTCCAGAAGCATTGGACAAAGCCATTTTAAGATTCTTAATGGAGTACTTGGTTCTCACCTTGGTCGATGTTTCTTGCGGGGACATCATCCATCGCCTAACGTAATTAATGTAATTAGAATCCCCCTCGTTTGGGGAAGTCTGGGCACCAACGAACCAACAATTCCCTCTTTGTCAGATTAACTCTAAGCAATTAACAGTTCAATACGCATACGTCTTGATATCGTGAGGATTGCCGATTTTCTGATAAACCACACGTGAAGGTACAACAGTACACCAGCCATGCCAGCAGATCAATGTTCAGTATTATATATGGTACACTGTATGTCAGTGGAATATATGGCAGTAAAATGCTCCGCTATCCAAACTCCTGACCAATCATCATGGGACTGTCACCGTCATGCCAATATGGCGTCCTGGAACAAGTACCCTCGAACTACCAGGTGTGTCAGTTGGCGGTAAAACAAACGAGGTACTCGATACCTTGTGCCATTCAGGCCGGATCAGTCCATTCCACTTCGAGTATCATACCGTACCCTGAACACACATATCTGTATTCACAATCAATAGTGTATACGATATTCAGATCAGATTGAGATGATGGAATGTTAAATACAAGTATGATCAAGGTACATGTTGATAAATGTACAATCAGTGTCTTTTTTTTCTCGTCGAATTGTTCGTGCAGTAGCTAGGCTTGCAGCAGGTCAATAGCGGAGAACTCTTGTTCGTCTGGCATTTATATGCTCTCCACCCAAACACTGTTCAATAATTCATACAACAATATGCAGTCCCGAACAGGTCCCGCTCCATCGTCATAACACCATTACAGCTAATGTGGCAACAGAATATCGAGTAACAGTACCACAGGTACAGCTAGTACATATACTATATAGCCAAGTACATAATCTCTGTCTCTACATTTCAATATATACATGTAGTCATCAATTCCCAGGTTTACCTTACATGTCAGAGCTCATACAATTTGTATCTATCTATCTTTCTATCTTTCTATCTATCTGTCAATTTATCCAAGAAAGTCCAAGAACACACATAAACATCACATACCCCACATGAGCCAATAACGAAATACCCATGAATGTTATCCACATTTGAGGTGGAAAAATCTTAACAGTGCATGCATTGTTTACCAATATCATTAAACATATAAAATTCAGTTGATTTTTCAAAAACTGTCATATTAAATATTGTTTAAAACTGCCCTATTTATTCTTATTATTCAGACATCAAAACTTAGCTTCAGACACCAAATGTTGAAGTTTTAGACTTAGGAATGAGATGCAGTGTACGTTGTTTTTTTTTTGTTTTTTTTCACACACACATGCTGAATCACCTACAGTATACTCCTTAGCAATTACTAATAGGTTGAAGAGATTATCTTTTTTATGAAATAACCGTCAGGGGTTCCTGCAGTACCGAACCCCTGTTACCCAATTTCCTCTAATCATTCAGAGGGCAAAACTTAACTTCAGGCTATTCTTTGGAGAGAAATTCTGCAAACATCCTACAAATCTCACTAGCTATCTTTGCAGTTCTTGGGATAAATGACATATCCATGCCACAGTATTTAGTCTCAGTTGACATAAAGATGAGGTTTTTTTCTCTGCTTTCGAAGTCTAAAAATGCTGTTAAAAAAATTAGAAGAAATAGTGTATAGTACATATACTCACAGCTGCTGCAATGAAGATATTAATACACTTACTGATAAACCAAGAATCATGGGTTCAGTTAAACTCTAGTTATACACCTAATGATTCAACCATCAAATAGACTTGACCTGACTAGAGATAAAAGCTGCCAGGGTGTAACCTCATTGAGCTAAGACCTGTAAAAAGACACTGAAAAGACACTTGGTGCATACCAGTGTTAAACTTTTAATACCTGTTAAGGTGAGATAGACTAGAGACCGTCTAGTAGTACATGTCCTTATTCACAGATTCACCTATAGTTTCAGGTATTACCGGTGCATACCATGGTGTTCTCTTTGTATTTGTGCAGCATCCCATGTGGTGGACAGAACAGACTATCAGGTTAGGCCTAACATGGGACCATTATAAGCCCCTACCTATTCCTTGAAAAACATGAACGACAAAAAAAATGGATTACCCCCGACATAAATAAAATAGCCTACGTGTAAAAACTGTAGGATATATCCTTCCGATACAATGTGGAAACGTCCTCAAGGACAAATTTCTAACAGCTACTGACCAAGCATGAAGAATAGAGAGATTTCGCAATCTTACCTGACCATATGGAATCCGCTCATAGCTTGATATATCTCAATAGCTCTGCAAATCTATTATGGCATAAAGGTAGACGTGACTTTACAGTTTATAGTCTGAGCTATATATTTGATTTCACACCTGTCCCATTTTGTGACCTAATTTTCAGCTCGTGGACCTTCAAGTTATTTACACAAGGTAAATATAATGAAAATATAACCTAATATTCTTTATTGCTGGTCAACAAAATTCAACAGGACCTTCAGAGAAACATTAAGATTGCCACATATCTCTATCTGAGCTATACATATCCCTAAAAACAATGTAATTGCAGGCTCTCTCTGTATGGGAATTTCGGTGAGGGAGAGGCTTTTCCAGTTTGGGAAATGGGAGGTGGTCCTTGGTTTTCCTGACCAATATATACAGTGACAACCTAAATTTCAAGTTGGTCCCCAGGAGATGCTAGCAAGGCCAGATATATGATTAAAAGGCATTCACAAGTGACAAGGAATCCACACGTACACAATTTAGTCCTGAAATGAGATGAAATAGAATTTAAAGCTGATTACCAGGTGGTGCCACCTATGGGTGGATGTGAATGAAATGCTATGGTATCCCAAGAGTTCAGCTTTATCAAGTGACAAGGTATCTACATGCTAAATGTGGAATGAATTGATATGTTAGACTTTCATTGACCAGAAACAAAGTCAGACACAGGCAGTATGAACCACAATGCTTGTTTCCCTCAAGCCCTTCGGGAGAACTGGGGACAAAAACAAAATGCATCTTTCGCTCCGGATTCATCTCAGTCTTGGCAGTGAATTAGCTTGTAATTAACGAAACTATTATGCCCCAGCAGGAAATGCCAATCAGCTTCCTTCTCTTTATAAATTAAACTCTTGGAAGAATTCACAGCACAAATACTGACTAATAGCATTGAGCTTATTAGCAGTGAGGTGCTAATAGCATTGAGCTTATTAGCAGTGAGGTGCTTGATTGAATATTGTGGAATACATATCTGACAAGTACATTCTACTAAATAATGAGAAACGAGTTCCAACATCAGTTCAGGCTGACTGGCTATAACACTCATTAAGAGAATATTCTAATATTAATAATTCAATATGTGACTGTGTAAGAGTGAGTGGAAAGAGTGGCTTAATCCAATTGGTTGAAACAAGAAGTCGATTATGTACATGTACAAGAACTGACAGGATATTATTTATTCATCTAATTCTCCAGAATTCTAAGGGAGCTCAGATGTAATTAATACACGATTAGATTTGGGGAGAAATAGTAATTGAGTGCTTGAACTTGTTACAGCAATTGGAATGGAGTGCTTGAAATGTAGACGGATTGAAATGTTCAAGGAGTGATTGAAATGTTCAAGGAGTGATTGAAATGGCAATAGACTAATTGGAATGGTAGGATTCATTTAACTGTTAAAAGTGATTGAAATGTTGATAGACTGACTGAAATGTGAATAGAGTGATTGAAAGGTTAATAGTGATTGAAATGTTAATGGAGCGATTGAAAGGTTAATAGTGATTGAAGTGATTGAAAGGTTAATAGTGATTGAAATGTTACTATTGATTGAAATGTTAATGGAGTGATTGAAATGTTAATAATTGATTGAATTGTTAATAGTGATTGAAAGTTTAATAGTGATTGAAATGTTCATAGTGATAGCAACGTTCATAGTGTGAAACAGTGATTGGAATGTTGATAGTGATTGAAATGTCAATAGAGTGATTGAAATTGTCATAGTGATTGAAATTTTCATACTGATTGAAATGTTAATGTCAATAGTGATTGAAATGTTAATAGAGTGACTGAAATGTTAACAGCGACTGAAATGTTAATAGAGTGATTGGAATGTTGATAATGATTGAGTGGATTGGGTGGGTGAATAGGGTTTAACGTCACTTTCGATATTTTTCAGAAATATCATGCCGTAGGCAGACATGACACCCCACTCAGTCACATTATACTGACACCAACGATAGTGATTGAAATATTGATAGTGATTGAAATGTTAATAGAGAGATTGAAATGTTGATAGTGATTGAAATGTTAATATTGATTGAAATGTCAATATTGATTGAAATGTTAATAGTGATTGAAATGTCAATATTGATTGAAATGTTAATAGTGATTGAAATGTTAATGTTAATAGAGTGACTAAAATGTTAATAGAGTGACTGAAATGTTAATAGAGTGACTGAAATGTTAATGTTAATAGAGTGCCCAAAATTTTAATAGAATGACTGAAATGTTAGCTGTGACATTCTATTAAAATGTTAGTTTAATAGAGTACATGTAATAGAAATGTTAATTACTGATTGAAATGTTATAACAAGGCAATTCCAAAATGTCCAAAGAATGATCAAAAAGTTAATAGAGTGAATGGAATGTTAATAGAGTGATTGGAATGTTGAAAGAGTGACTGAAATGTTAATAGAGTGAATGAAATGTTAATAGTGATGGGAAGGTTAAAAAAGTGCATGTAATAGAAATTTTAACGAAGTAAAGTGAAATGTTAATTGTTGATTGAAATGTTAACAGCATGATCAGAATGTGTTGAGTAATTGATTTATTAGAGTATCTAGAGTATCGCTCATTCAATGTCAATGTACCCTAGATAAACTTTGAATCCAGATCACACTTTTTAACTATTTTGGGCAATGTTTTTATCGTGACTGCCCATAATCCTATGTATGAAGATGGATCATTCATAGCAGGGACATGTTCATGCTAGATAGCAAATTACACTTGTTTACATCTCAAACCTATTAATGTAATGTCATGAAAATCGGTTAAGCTATATCAAGTTTTCTATATTAAGGTGATTGTGATCACATGACCAAATTTTCTATGACAAAATTTTACAATGTCCAACATAAATATTTGGTTGTGTGCATGGGGAATACCGAGAAATTTCATATGACTAAAATACACTTTTTCCTTACATTTTTGGATTTAAACTTGTCAAAGACAGTTTGATCAGACCAAAAAGAAAAAAATAAGTATTTCTGGTTACAGTTCCAGACTCTGATATGAGTCGTGCTATCACACACCTTAATCCAGGTGAGCCAGCATTGCACACATACCCCAATTTCACGGTTTTAAGTTTTATCATATATGTACACATGCCTGTCAATTTCTAATAACATGCCTTGAAAATCTCATAAAATATTTTGGATCGACTCGGCATCTATTCAGGGTAGCCAGAACCAGACATAATATTTGTTTGGCCTCTTGTGAGCTCGCCCTTACGGAAGAATGCAGCATGGAAACTAATGTTATTATATACCCATCAAACACTGGTCACAAATTGATATTCATGCTGATCACATTGTCCATTAGGGCCCCAACCATCAGGGTCAATACATGCCTGGCATGCACGTATAAATGACACCGTTTATACTTACGAGTATTGATTTATCATTACTGTATAAGACTGGGCGAGTTTGGAGAGTTAGCTCCCCTGGTGGAACAAACAATGGGATATTCTTGATCACATTAGGACCATGACCCATTATAAAATAGAGACAGCTAGAATACCCTTAGTCTGAGAGTGTAGGTAATTATTTGGGCCTCGGGAATAGATTTGCTTGGAATATGAAATAACTCTCCTTCATACCCAAGTGGATTTCTCCGTTCCCAGTTCCAATTAACCTTGATATATCGGCCCACGGGCTTCGTTCAAAAGAAATTATAAATAGGCACTACACATCATTGACCTCGAATAAATTGGAATTTTGAAATGGGTCATACGGGCAGGCTATTGATTGACTGTCCTATGTATCTGGCCACACCTACCGCCATATTAGGAGGAATGACGTAACTGCTAAGAGAATAGGTCATCTTAAACACAGTCGTCAAGTACAATGTAGGTTCTGATTGGCTCATCTCTGGATTGTAAGTGAAGTTTACACTTCGGGTCTTGAATGCTTTTGGTGGCGAGATCAATCAAGGCTAATTCAAAGTGTGAATGGAGAAGTCGACTTGGGTTATGAGGATGAGAATAACTCTATCGTCCAGCATTTCCCCTATGTTATTGTTACACAGTTGCTGTGTATTCCTAGAAATGACCAGAAATAAATAAACTTATATGTAGATAGTGATCTTACTAAACCAATGCCAGCTCCAGGTTAACATCCGGGGGAAATGTTGATGAAGCGATAAACAGACCTATATCTGATCCTTTTTCATGGAAACACAGCTGTAGAAATTACGTAGTAAAACAGGTAACATCAATCAGGAGTGAACTATGTCTTCTTCCTAGATGATTAATCTTCACAAAAAGTTGAGTTTTCCAATTGCCAGATTTCATGGAATTAATACCTATCTAAAATAGTAATGAAAATCCGAGTGGTTCAAATCCCCCCCCCCCCCCTTCTGATGTTGAGAATACATGTACAGAGTCATTTGGCTTGGAAGCATAAGGTTTAGTCCCAGGCATGGAAAGTAATCCCAAGCTAGATCCTGTGGCAAGGTACAGATATATCAAATTTGTCCCTCAGGTGGGGCCACCCATAGGTGGATCTGCATGGGGAAAAAAAAAAAAAAAAAAAAAATTATCGGCAGCTGAAAGTATGCTAGCCAATCCCGGTCTACTGTATGTAGTAGATGCATCAGTCTAAATTCAGTCCAGAAACAACATTTCAACTCGTGTTAATGTGGCAACACCTATACGCAGATCTGCATGAAAAACAATTCCAAGCTCACCCAGCTATAGAAATTCCATGGTTTCCATGGAATTCCATTAAAAGCCCCAGAGAAAAGGATATGCTGGAAAAAGTTTTCAGACACTTTTCCAGGCTCTTTTCAGGGTGCAGAAGGCTGGACAGTGTCCATGGTTGGGGGTGAATAATGTCAAGGGTTTTCATGGATGAGGCTGGGCAATGTCCAGGTTTTCCATGGCTGAGGGTGAATAATGTCAAGGGTTTTCATGGACAAGGTTGGACAGTGTACAGGGTTTCCATGGTTGAGGGTGAATAATGTCAAGGGTTTTCATGGTCGAGACTGGACAGTGTACAAGGTTTCCACGGTTGAGGGTGAATAATGTCAAGAGTTTTCATGGACGAGGCTGGACAGTGTACAAGGTTTCCATGGTTCAGGGTGAATAATGTCAAGGGTTTCCATGGACGAGGCTGGACAGTGTACAAGGTTTCCATGGTTCAGGGTGAATAATGTCAAGAGTTTTCATGGACGAGGCTGGACAGTGTACAAGGTTTCCATGGTTGAGGGTGAATAATGTCAAGAGTTTTCATGGACGAGGCTGAACAGTGTACAAGGTTTCCATGGTTGAGGGTGAATAATGTCAAGAGTTTTCATGGACGAGGCTGGACAGTGTACAAGGTTTCCATGGTTGACGGTGAATAATGTCAAGAGTTTTCATGGACGAGGCTGGACAGTGTCCAGGATTTCCATCGTTGAGGGTGAATAATTTCCAGGGTTTCCATGGACGAGGCTGGACAGTGTCCAGGGTTCTGTTCCATTTAAGTTTGGTATATTGTACATGTACTCCATAGCTGAGTAGGGGATTAAAGTAAGATATTACGAACGTTACAACATTTCTATATACCATTTCTTCTGCAATTAGGAAGCGATCAAATTTATTCAAGTGACTGATCAAATTAGAGGCCAAATCTGGGGTGATTGACTGTTAATGTTAGGGTGATTGGAAGTTAATAGAATGCTTGAATGTTGATCTGGGGGTGATTACATATTAATGTGAGGGCGATCAGATGTTAATGTGGGGGTGCTTGAATATTAATCTGGGGGGATTGAATGTTAATCAAGGGGTGATTAACTGTTAATGTGGGGGTGATTGGATGTTAATGTGAGGGTGATTGGAAGTTAATAGGATGCTTGAATGTTGATCTGGGGGTGATTACATATTAATGTGAGGGCGATCAGATGGGGGTGCTTGAATATTAATCTGGGGGATTGAATGTTAATCAAGGGGTGATTGACTGTTAATGTGGGGGTGATTGGATGTTAATGTGAGGGTGATTGAATCTTAATGTGGAGGTGACTGAAAGTTAATGTGTGGGGCATTGAATGTTAATCTGAGGGTGAGGGACTGTTAAAGTGGTGGGATTGAATGTTAATGTGAGGGCAATTAAATGTTAATGTGAGGGTGATTGAATATTAATGTGAGGGTAATTGAATGTTAATGTGGGGGTGACTGAATGTTAATGTGGGGGTGACTGAATGTTAATCTGGGGGTGACTGAATGTTGATGTGGGGATGATTGGATGTTAAACTGGGAGCGATTGAATGTTAATGTGGGGGTAACTAAATGTTAATGTGGGGTGATTAAATGTTAATCTGGATCTGATTGAATGTAAATTTGGTGGGGACTGAATGTTAACGTGGGGGTGATTAAATGTTAATGTGGGGTGACTAAATGTTAAGCTGGGGGTGATTAAATGTTAATCTGGGTCTCATTGAATGCAAATTTGGTGAGGATTAAATGTTAATGTGAGGGTGATTGAATGTTAATGTTAATCATACATTTGAAATAGAAAATGTCACAATATTTACTTCATCCCATGTCGTTTTCACTTTAACAAGACGCATACCAAATTCAAGAATAGGTGGGTTTATGTGCAGCTAGGCTAGCTGACCAATTTATTATACCAAATATACTATGTTACAGACACAGTACTTCTATGGGTTTCTACAGTTAAATTTTTACAGAGTTTAATTTTTTCAGTGAATCATACTCGTGTATTTCATATACAAGTACATGTATTTCTTGTCGAATATTTCACATAACCTTACGTCACAATTAAACACTATTATTATTTCATTGTCTGTTATCACTGGTTCAGCCTAGCTTTCATGTACCCCAAATAATAAACCATACACACATATTTTATCTATGTTTTGTCTAGTTTTCTTGCATGTGATTTAATTAGAAACATAATTTCAATAGACCAATCTAAAAAATAAAATTGGACAGTATAACAATATTCTTTCCAATCCAGATAGCCTGCAATCAAAGGGCCGGAACAAAGGCATGCCCACGTCACCGGAATAAAAGAGAACACTGCAAATGTGATGGCCCTGAACACCGAGGAGGGCCTTGTAAAATCAATATATTACTTGTTATAATGCTGCCTGTCTGCTAGACCATCTCCAGTCTCAATGTCGGAACAAATATTAGGTCATATCAATATTCTCAATATGGTAAAGAATAATTCTGGCACAGAAAAGACAAAATAACGGACAATATCTGACTAACCTGAGCACTCTGGCCTTACAGGGTGAAGTTAATGGTTCCGTCTGTCCACACTCTCTCACGGTCAATGGCAAGCTCATGACAGAATGTAGAGGATTGTTAGTAAAATAGCTCACTGGGGAAAAGGAAGTAGCGGGCTCTCATGAGAAATCAACACTTAGATATACCAATATTCCGAGTACAAATTCACACAGGAACGATCTCCTTGCAATCAGCAGAATAGTAACAAATAAAACAGCTAGATGTAATACATGTATATACATTCAGTATCAATTCCTTCAAGTCCACCATCGTGAATCAATAGGAAATCTGCCCGATTACGCCTCCCGCTGTCCGACTTTCAAACATCATTAGAAGGGACTGTACCCAATGGCCGTGTGCGTGAGCTGGATGAGTTGAATGATTTGGGTCAGTACGGGATGATTTAGTAGCCAGGACAATGCTGTGGTCAATAACAATACTAATGTTGGCGCCCATCCCTGTTTGGGTGCTCCAGATTCTTCTGTCCAATCAGAATGCTCGACTAATGCGCCTTAGGACTGCCACCACTGCTGTTACTGACGTCTCCAGGAATGGACTGTCTGATACATGAATGGAGGTCAGCAACGGATGGAGGCCACAAAATGACCTCAGTCCAGTGATTTCAAATTAATTTCTTAGTTTGGCCGCAAATTGGCCCCAATATCGGAACCCATCAGCCGGTGTTTAGGCGTACTTCGATCTAGACGACATCCGCAATGATGGCAGTTGAAGACAATCTAATTCCTCAGAAGCAGGAATCGGTATAACGAAAATCGAACATTCCCCAAAAGCCCTTAATTTAGGTTCCACTGATATCCATAGTATTAATTTGCTGTGATGAAGTGGAATAGAGGTATCTATTCACACCGGCCAGATTAAAGATTTGGCACGTACATAAAGACTAAACAGCCATTGACTCAGCTTCCGACTAGATCAGAACCTATGTAATCCATTAAAAACAGTTATATTGCCTTTTTCTCAACATGCACAAAATGTTAACATGAAGAAATAATTGCAGGTTTGGTTCACTCAAACCAATTTGGCAGTATACCAATGGTAGCTATTAAAACTCTATCGCCGAGAAAGGCTATTGGAGTTTTTTAAATAAGACAAATTCCATAAATTAATTTCACCATACATTAAATGGATACAAGAGTAATCAAGATTATTAGAAAAGTTATTATCCTCAATAAGAGCCTTCTGGGTTTTGATATATGCCTGTGCAAATCTTAAGACTGCAGAAAGTAAAGTTTAAGGGAAAATGATCCTTCATAAAAAATCATAAAAATCACCAGTTACCTATGTACTGTAATGTGAATTTGGAGTGAGTGAGCGAGTGAATAGAATTTAACGTCGCTTTCAACAATATTTCAGTTATATCGTGACGAACCAACTAAGCACCACCCAGCCAAGTTGCATTCCTGCTACTTCAAAGAAGAAATCTTTGAAACAGCATGGAACCAGACACCCTCCATCCACCCTATAAAACACGGACGACAGCACACAAGACACAGACAGGACACTTACATGGTGCAATAAAGACAGGTGATATAACAGTGCTAGACCTTACATTATCAAGTTCTTGTTGCTTCTCAGCAAAATTGCATTCAAGCAACAGGAACCCACCCAACCATGAGCCTAGTCATGATCTCTGCAGACATTGCAATAACTTGAATTTGACCTTGACCTTGATAAAATATAGGTCAGTCAAATTGGGAAGGTTTATAGTCAATCATCGGTTGCATGTGTAGTATGAATTTGGAGAAATAATCCTTCAAAAAGTTTAAGATATCACCAATACTAGAATTTGAACTTGACACCTTTAGGGCAAGGTCAGATATCTTCAATAGGCTTCAGGTCCCATCGCCACTAACATATGACATATGAATTTGGAAAGCCTGACAATAATCCTTCAGAAGATAGTGTGTTAATAAGCAAGGTGGACATCAGATGGACAACACAAATAAATATCCTTTTTGCCAAAATTGGTCGAGGGGTAAAACCAATAGGCTTCTTCTTTTGCCATCACAACCCACATCTCTGAACTTCACTTTTTTCATAAACATAAAAATTTCAAAAGATTTACTGTTTTCGTCCATAGTGACCTTGACCTTTAACCTCAAAACGAATAAAGTTACCCTTTGCCCCATGGGTTAAGGTACATACCTAAAGTTTGGTACCAATCCATGATCTGGAACTGGAGATATCACACAGCTAATACAAAAGTTAAGATGGACAGACAGACAGAAACCGTCATTGCAATAAACATCTGTAGATGTTTATAGGAAGAAACAAAAATGGATATTCCAAATATCCATTGAGTCTCAATTGATAACATTTCCCATGAGAATAATTTGTTGGGTTTTTTCCCCCTCAGCCTTTTACTCAATGGTACAAGGCAAATTATCTACCCCCAATTCCTGCATGACAAGCGGATGAAAGATGGCCAACTGCAAAAGTTATGTTCTCCAATTACAGACATATTAAGGCCATTATTTCCACTTAACCACCAAAAGACACGACCTGCCATAGGGAATAACCAATACAGCATCAAAATTCAGACAGTACATTCCTGAAGGCTGATATCCGAACCGTTTACGCCAAAGTTTTGATCGTTTGCCAAAATGCCATGGTTACCATAATTTGCCAGTCCGTCCACAAAGAAGCTTTCAAAACAAACTGGCCCTAATTCTACATCATTGAAGCGCGGCAGAAATATTACCCTCAAGGGTTTCCTTATACAAGAGTCTGCTATTGCTGTAGATATCCTAAACAACCGATGACAGGAAATTCTTTTGAAATACAATATAACACTGCATGTGTCTCTGTGTAACTCTTCTGGCTAGATATCATGTATTCCAATATACTGAGAACTCTACTGATTATTTTGTATAGTGTGGAACTGCTTTTTGAAAGTCTATTAGAATAAACAACCAACATATCTGAAAAGGAATGCCACTGTTTAAACATCCCTTGAATCCCCCTTTCCTGCTTTAATTCATGAACAATAGGTTTGCCACAGAGAATGGACTCTCGCATCAGCTATATATTTGTAGTTTGTAACCTTCCTCTGTCTTAAGAAAGATTTTCAACCATTGATATCTGGTGTACATATGGTAAATATGCATCAAATTATCTCAATATTCCAAGAAAGGCTCAGTGCTTATAAACCACAAACTATAATATCTTCACTCCAAATAGACATTTCATGTACATGTATCAATACACCCCACACATCACTACATATATAAACATGTATTGGTAAATGCTCTGATAATTCAATTGCCCCAGCTAGATACCAGAACTTCATCAAAGGGTTTAGAAAATGATAGTATATAGCAAGAGCTCTATAATTTGGACTTGTTAATTTCAGATAAATAATTTGAAGATCCTATAATGTTAGGAAATGTTTAAAGACAATGTTGCTTCCAACAATGTTGAGGTTGTAACATTACGGTGTTAAACTTGTGTATATCCTTGCAATGGATAGTCCTTAAATGATTATTCATGTCACACTGGGCCGATTCATCCATTCACAATCACTGTACGAAGAACAGTTCACCTGAAAGTGGTGAGGTACTTACACTTTCACTTTCGAGCATGTATACATTCTATAGGGTTCCCACCCTTCTTGATAAATATTTTTCCAGGATGTTCAAGGACTTGAATCAACTTGTTTTTCAGCACTTTTAAGCCCCTTTCCAACATTACATACACAGAGATTTCTCCGTACTTGAATACTAGCAAACAGCAAAAAAAGTGGCAAAAAGCAAGCGCTTTTCAAGGACTCAAATTCAAATTTCAAGGACCTGTCATAGTAGGAAAATCCATTAATGAAACAAAGGTGCAACTAAATTTTCCATCTCTTTTTGTTCTAATCTAATCATTGCTGACCTGAACATAAATTTAAGGACTTTCAAGCACTTTTTTCCAAAATATCAATTTTCAAGGACTTTCATGGCCTTGAAATGGTCCAAGTGGAATTCAAGTAATTTCAAGGAAATCAAGGTATAGTGGAGGAACACTGGAACACGGGAATTTTTTTATCATGGCTAAAATTCAAAGACTTTCCAAGACCAACAGACAAAATTGCAGGAAATTGGCAATATGAAATTCAAGGACCTTTCAGGCTTTCAAGCACCCAAGTAAACCCTGTTCTATGGTACCAGAACATGTATTTGAGTTAAATCTCTCAACGATTTTAAAATTATACCATAATTTGAATGAGCACTTGTACACCTTAATATGAAAGTAATGGTTTAGAAATGAAACAATTATTAGCTTGTCCACCAAAGCCTTTCTCCAGGGGAACAGTCATCCTTCCCCAAAGTGCTTAGCCAAGCTGGGACTCCAATTTACTCCAGAATTGGTGTTGCCATTTTCTGCAGAATTCTTGCAGATTCTGTAAACTGTTCAATTCAAATCTTTTATTGATCGCAAAACTGTTTATCTTTAAATACTGTAAACAGTTATTAAATATATTTTAAAAAGCCAGTGCCACTTGATTTGAAAGTATAAGTAGATTTTGACAAATTAGCCTAGAACTGTTATGTTGTGGAAAGATATACATGTAATACGCATTGTATTGGTGAACCGTGCTTACTAACACTTCGCCTTGTTACATGTACCTTAGACTGTACGAAACCCTAGTCTAGTCACTGAGACCATGACATCGATAAATGCAGAGACATGAAGCAGAACGTAATGCATGTCTGGCCGAGTTTGAGGGATCATATGTGCAGTTGATCACAATTATCAACAACGCTTGGCAATGAGAAATCCGGCGTGAACAAACTTAGAGACCAAGATACCTCAAGTACCGGGTATGTATAAGAGTACACCTGGGATAAATGGATCCGCTGAATATGATGTCCAACTCATAAAGTAATCAACTGACCATAAATATTCTCTGATAATAGATTTTTATGGGATATAACTGAACTGTGCAACCATGCCCGAAAAACGACTGGACATTGATCTGGTCAGTGGTCAGGGTAAATTACATTAGTGAAGTACATATACATTAATGTTCATGTGGTATAATCAATGGTTCATAGAAAAAATGTCAAAAGTTCAGAAATCAATTCCAAGTCGATTTTCTAAAATAACACTACACAATTTTATGGATTACAAATTATTTATTGCTAAATATTAATATGCCGAAAACTATTGGGGAGATAGCATGTAGTTAATGTTAAAACACTATAATTCTTTTTTGCATGTCCTTGGCCTTTTGGGGTCACATTTGCATATCTATCAAGCGCCAGCTTGCACATGATCTTTACAGAGAACAAGTAGTCCCTGCCCTATAAATAGGGCCTCCACACCCATACACGCTGTCCCTTTAATCCAAGCGTCCATTGGCAGTCAATAGGGTGGGAGAATGACACAATCCCATATGGCTTCCTCCACCAACCAAACTGACTGTCACCATATGAGTGAAACAAACTTGAGTGTGACATTAAGCCAAAATTCCCTCCCTCACAATCCCATACTGAGTGGGATGTGACATACCCCACAAGGCCGAAAGGCCTTGTTATGCTCAAAGAATCCTGCTCATCCTGCACATCAGAGATGCTGGGATGAGAGGGGAAATTAACATTCGTACGGCATCAACTGCCAGATATACCCCCTAATTGCACTGGGGTTAAAACAGTGGT
The DNA here is from genome assembly GCA_036873755.1 of Hanleya hanleyi. Lineage (NCBI taxonomy): Eukaryota > Metazoa > Mollusca > Polyplacophora > Lepidopleurida > Hanleyidae > Hanleya > Hanleya hanleyi. Next base: position 74,594 of record JAVTVY010047370.1, on the reverse strand, counting down.
GCGCAGCTTTTCTGCGCATGGCTCTCGGCCAATCAGCATCGTCCGCTTCTAAATAGAACAGAGTGGGATTAGGATGTCACAGCTAAATAAGACCCTGGACTGTATGTGTGCTCTTGTCCAATAGTTGAGCATCTAATTGATTCATTCTTCTGTACAATATACTGAATGCATTCTCCATCACTCTCCCTCATATGCATTGATCTGAGGCATACTTAGATCAAGGAAAACCTGAAACATGTAGGCCTCCTGTGTAGATTAAAATCGAGAAAGACTAAAATGTGCCTTCTATTTCTTACCAATGATCATGATATGCCCAAAGACTATTCCTGAGAACAGTTTGTTTTACATAATGTCTTCATAATAACAGGGAATTCACACTAAACATCATGCAGGTACCCAAATACAATGCCACTATGACGCTGTTATTGGGGGGACCAAATTTGAACCCACTTATAGATTTTCACCCTTACAAAAAGGTTGGAATGAGATGCATTTGTTGATTTGGGGGACACGTCACGTGACGTCAGCACCCGCCTTATATCAGAATCAGCACTATATCGAGGTACCTTTCATAGCAAGGCTAGACTGTAATTGTATTCAAGGAAACTACACAGGTGACAGCATGTTGCTTAGTATCACAAACAGTGACTATCATGGTATGTTTGTCGGTATTGTAATGAGGACAATATACATTGTATATAGTAGATATATATAGATATATTTGGTTGGATAATGGATATCATCAAATGCCTAGTCAAAGCCTTTCCCTGCCATGACAGTTAAAATATTTTCATTTCATTTCATATAACATTTACAAATATATTTCACAAACATTTGTTATATTTAACATTCTACCATTCTAAACTACATCCACAGTAAATGAGAAAGCCAGATATAGCTAAATATCCCCCAGGGAATCAGATATAGACAAAAAAATGTTCAGGAAAATTTTCATACATTAATACTTTGTCAACATTATTAGTTACACCTTGGTGTATTACAAGTCTTCTGATCAAAAAAGAACAAAACATACTTGGTTTTCTGAATAACTGGTCTTGTAGATAAAATTCAGTTTATTAGAGTAAAATGCAATTTCTAGAGAAAACTTGATTCGTCTGCAGCCCTCAGTTACCATGGGCCTATACACTTGCAGTCACAGTATCAATCACTGTACCCAGGTGCAGCATCAATAGCTGAGAGTGGTATCAGCATATAAATTTAGTTATATGTAAATTACCTACAGAAGATGTATGTGCAGCCAACATGCATGGCCATACAAGAAGAAAGTGAAATAGTGCAGACCTGCCAAGTCCCGGGAGTCTCAAGAAATATGGACTAACCTCCCGGTCTCACGGAAAAGTTTAGAAATCTCCCGGAATTCATAGAATATCTTCTCAAAAGTCTAAATCTACTCAATTTCTCATGAAAAGGGATGTAATATAACATTTTGGACAATTTTTCTATAAAAATTGACATAATCTCATATGGAAATTTATTGTCTGGAAATGCATCTGATGCGTTTTAGAGCGTCTGAGAACGTCTAACGAAATTTTTCAAGAAATTTCGTCACCAGAGCTTGGCAGCTCTGATAGTGGGTGATTTATTTTTGCATAGTTCATAGGGAATGACAGAGGACAAAAGCTTCAAAACACAAACATGTTTATATGTATTTATGTATGTGTTTATAGCCCAAAACTGATGCGCAATACATACTATTCTATTCCATACACAGAGCAAGACTCTGCTAAAGGTACAGGAACTCCATATAATTATTTATGGCCATGGTGACATTTGGGTGGATAAAAGAGGCACAGCTTCCTGGTTACAGTTTTGAATATCCAAAGTTCATGTACTGTTCACACAAGGTCAAATTTTTTATACCCACCCTCAGCTTTCAAATGAACAAGCCAAGATAATTTGAAAAGGCTTTTGAAAACAGAAAGTAAATATGTTAGTAGTTAGATATGATAAAGTTCTGTTCACCTCAAGTGACACATGTAGTTGAAGAAAAGATAATTTATTTTGGGGAGAGTATCTATCCATTAATCTTGGCTTCACAGATGACATGACACCACAGAATGGGCGAGATTGGGCGAGATCCGGAAGTACACAATACATTTCACTTTCCAAAAGCATTCGGGGAAATCCCACCAGTTTCAGTGTATACCAGAAGCCACCATTAATGGCGGGTACAAAACACTTCTGAGGGTCACGGTGCCATCTTAAAAAAAATATTTCTTTGGTGTTATCCTACGTACCCTGAATAAGGCCCATACTCAAATATTTGTACTGGTATTATTGGAGCAATTTTTTATTATTTTATACTTAAATCAAGCTTAATTTCGCAAATTATTTTGACTCTTGATAAAAAAAATTGCATTTGTCTACTTACATGTACACAACTACACTAAGTTCTGCCTTAATGATTTAGTATTGATTTCAGGTAGAATTAAATGGATACTGTCAAACTTTAACATGTGGCTGTCGCCATCGGGACCCCTCGGGCCGGGCCCAGAGCAATTGTGGAAATAATGTTTCTGACCCCAACAACTCACATATTTGGGGTGGGCATAATTTTACCTGTATGATATAGATCATAGACAGACAAAACAATATAGCAATAGAGCAGTGATTACCTATAGTAGATGTAGTCGAACGATTACTGTCTATTCACAGCAATCCACACAGGTTTGTGAACTCCTGAAAAACACATCCCATGGCACCGACTTTCAATAGGCTTCTGGTATTGGCTGTATTAAACAACTGTATGAAGTTTCATTGTTGTGAGTGAAGGACTTTTTGAGATAATGTGTTTACAAGGATATGGACCAACAGACATGTATAAAGAGGCAGAACTCCTGAAAAACACATCCGATTACACCGACTTTCAATAGGCTTCTGGTACTGGCTGTATTAAACAACTGTATGAAGTTTCATTGTTGTGAGTGAAGGACTTTTTGAGATAATGTGTTTACAAGGATAACATGAATTGCAGGCAAGCACCTAAAAGGTGCGTGGACCCCTCAGCCTGTTTTTTTTTAGTCAAGTAGGATCAGGGCTGCATCTAGAACCAGTTTAGTTTTGGAAAACATATGGCCACCCAAAACTCAAATGAAACAAAAAACGAAAGTGTTGTTGTTGTTCAATTTGAAAGGATTTCTGAAGGAAATACTCCTAGAAAAAGCTTCTGGAAGCCTCAATATCGATCCGATTGCATAGCTGGGTATTGAATTTCATGTTAATAAACCTCTGTTTTGTGATTGATCACAGGCTCTTTGCACCGAAATTCACTTAAAAAAATTGGACCCTCAATAATGAATTACGAAAAGGAACTGGGAGTTTGGGATCGGAACCTGCAAAAAATCCCAAGGGGGGGCATAAGCTCCAGGTATGCAAACTGATTCAAAATTGCACACAGTCAGGCTAAAAATGGGCTCTCCTAATCACTCTTTTTACATAATTTCCAAGGTACAGTAACAGGTTTGGTGACAAAAATTGAAGCATTATGTTGTACCAGTTAAATGTGTGGACACAAATATGGTTCATGCAAAAGTTTTAGAATAAATCATATGATGTAGAATAGAATGATTTAATAGCAAAATTTAAGAAAAATGTTGTCCGTCATTCAATGAGAATCATGAATGGACCAGGCTTTCTTGTATCAGGGAACCTTCAAAATTCACAACGAAACATGCAACCAAGGGTTCCCGATGGGCATAGATAACAGTGCAAAAGCTAAGCCATCAATAAATTAAAAAATTAAAAAAAATTAAAAATCATGAAATTATCATAGCCATCTGAAAATCTAATCATTTCATCCGTCAACATTCAGGAAGCTCTCACCAAAGTTTGGTCAGGCCCGACTTCATAGATCTGCAGATATTCAGCGGACAAGAACATGTTGATGGGCATAGATAACAGCGCAAAAGCTACACCATCAATAAATAATAAAAAAAATAATTAAAAATCATGACATCATCATAGCCATCTGAAAATCTAATCATTTCATCTGTCAACATTCAGGAAGCTCTCATCAAAGTTTGGTCAGGCCCGACTTCATAGATCTGCAGATATTTAGCGGACAAGAAAATGTTGACGGACGGACGGACGGACGGACGTACATGGCAACGACAAGACCCCACAGCCCTATGGGCTGAGGGGTAAAAACAGACAGACATGTATAAAGGGGCATAACTCCTGAAAAACACATCCAATGGCACCGACTTTCAATAGGCTTCTGGTACTGGTTGTATTAAAAAACTGTATGAAGTTTCATTGTTGTGAGTGAAGGACTTTTTGAGATAATGTGTTTACAAGGATATGAACCAACAGACATGTATAAAGGGGCATAACTCCTGAAAAACACATCCGATTACACCGACTTTGAATAGGCTTCTGGTACTAGCTGCATTAAACAACTGTATGACGTTTCATTGTTGTGAGTGAAGGACTTTTTGAGATAATGTGTTTACAAGGATAAAAACAGCCAGACATGTATAAAGGGGCATAACTCCTGAAAAACACATCCAATGGCACCGACTTTCAATAGGCTTCTGGTACAGGCTGTATTAAACAACTGTATGAAGTTTCATTGTTGTAAGTGAAGGACTTTTTGAGATAATGTGTTTACAATGATATGATGGACAGACGGACGGACGGACGGACGGACAGACGACGGAGGCAACGACAATACCGCTCGGGCGGAATCTGCCCGAGGGGTAAAAAGCTTCTGTATATAAATGAAAGACTTCCCATGAACAGCCTTGTGAATGGTTGAATCTGTAATTTTGAAGGAAATTGAATCTTCTGGCATGTCTGGAGGGGAGAGATTTTGTTGCCATATTTCTCATCTGGAGATAGAATGGACCAAAATGTGAATGTTCTATGAATGTGTATGGGAATACAGGTGTACAGGTATTGCTTTTTGTCAAAATCTATGGGAATCCAAACAGATTCTTGCAATCTAACTCTGCAGGAATCCAAGGGAATCCACAGCTATCTTTTCTATACAGATTGCAGAAATTTTACGGGAATCTGTTGGGTTCCTGTGAACTATTTTGCGGGAGTGCTGGCGAGAATCAGATTCCCGGATTCCCATTTTATTCATGCCAAGGGGATCGTTGCACGAAACTTGCGTAAGTTACTATCGACGTAAGGACTTACAACTGCGTTGCGCTCACACTACGCCCGGCTCTACACGCGTTTCACGAACCTGACGCAAGGCAGACGTTATTACATGCATTTACGCAATGCGTAAGTTCCAGATTTTCGCCTCTGCAATAAATATCACTTGGAATTTATGTTTAATTAGTATTGGATACAAGGTTTCGACCAGTGTGCTATAATCATAGCCGACAATGGATATTTAACATCGATAACATCATTCTGCGTTTGAGGCTAAGGATCGTAACTCTTGTATTCGCTCTTTTGTGAAAGGAGGTGCGAAATACTGCTCTTTGAGAGATCGTATGCTAGGGAGAGAAAAATTAAAAGAACGATCATTTTCTGACTTCAACTAGAGGTTCCGCTTTGACCCTTGGGTTGCCGCTCCGGCATGAAGCCTATGCTGGTTGTTTTTTTAAGCAAAAACATACGTCTCCCCCAACCTCCCACCTTGCGTTGAGTGGGCACATTATTTAAGAGAAACTGCTATAAAATTAATGTAGAAATAAGTGTCAAGTAGTTCTCCTGATATCTTGCCGACAAGGTCTGTATATACATGTACAATTAGATGAATGGATGGACGGAAAATGGACAAGGATAAATGCACGCACAAACCAAAATCTAATCAAATGAGGGGGCTATTCCAATGAACCTTCCAAGTTTGGTGAAATTCCGTTCAGTAGTTCTCAAGATATCTTGCAGACAAGGCCTGTATATACATGTACATGAAGATGGACGGACGGACGGACGATGGACATGGATGAACGCACACACACACCAAAACCTAATCAAATGAGAGGCTATCCCAATGAAGATTCCATCCAAGTTTGGTGAAATTCCGTCCAGTAGTTCTCAAGATATTTTGCAGACAAGGCCTGTATATACATGTACAAGTAGATGGACGGACACCGAACACGGATGAATGCACGCACACACACCAAAACCCAATCAAATGAGGTGGCTATCCCACTGAAGCTTCCGTCCAAGTTTGGTGAAATTCCGTCCAGTAGTTCTCAAGATATCTTGCAGACAAGGCCTGTATATACATGTACAAGTAGATGGATGGACGGACACCGGACATGGATGAATGCACACACACACCAAAACCTAATCAAATGAGGGGGCTATCCCACTGAAGCTTCCATCCAAGTTTGGTGAAATTCCGTCCAGTAGTTCTCAAGATATCTTGCAGACAAGGCCTGTATATACATGTACAAGTAGATGGACGGATGAACGGACACCGGGCACGGATGAATGCACACACACACACCAAAACTAATCAAATGACGGGGCTATCCCAATGAAGCTTCCATCCAAGTTTGGTGAAATTCCATCCAGTTGTTCTCAAGATATCTTGCAGACAAGGCCTGTATATACATGTACTAGTAGATGGACGGACGGACGGACACCGGACACGGATGAATGCACGCCCACACACCAAAACCTAATCAAATGAGGGGACTATCTCACTGAAGCTTCTATCCAAGTTTGGTGGAATTCCGTCCAGTAGTTCTCAAGATATCTTGCAGACACGGCCTGTATATACATGTACCAGTAGATGGACGGACGGACGGACGGACACCGGACACGGATGAATGCACACACACACACCAAAACCTAATCAAATGGGGGGGCTATCCCAATGAAGCTTCCATCCAAGTTTGGTGAAATTCCATCCAGTAGTTCTCAAGATATCTTGCAGACAAGGCAAGGGGACGGACAGACATCCATCCATCCATCCATCCAACCAGACAGACAGACAGCACAAACACTAGATGTCTCCCCCCAACATAGTTGGGGGAGACATAAAAATATTGTACATTTTATAAGATACATAAAATTTGACAACTACGTCATTAGATTAATCTACTACAGGCATGGTTACATGCAAGCGAAGTTGCGCTCACGCTAAGCATACTCTCGGGCAGACTTAAAGTAACGCAATAACTTATGGCTTTGCGTAACTTTAAAGGCTTTGTGACACGGGTCGGCGTAGCTACGCTCTCGCTAAGTATGACTTACGCACGGACTTAGGCTTACGCACAGTTCGTGCAACGGTCCCCAGGGCTTTAGATTACGCCCTAGATACAACGTTAAACATTGTGCCCAAATTAGGATGCTCCCAAATTAGAGAGCAAAAAATAAAGAAATAAACGGGGGTTTTTTTTTTTTCAATTTTAATTTTTTTCTTGCATTGAGAATTAATGTTCAGTTATGTTCCTGAAGATTCCTCTTCAATTAAGCCTCATACATGTATCTGACTCAAAGCTTATCTAATTTGCCAGAATTCAGGGACTTCACTATATTTTTAACTAATTTGGGCACATTTCCCAGCTTAAAAAAAAATTCCGTGCTGAATAGAGTGTTTGCCCAAATTTGCGTAATCTAAAGCTATAATGCCCCAATACAAATACTGATCCAACAGTTTTTGCCAATGTTTATAGGTTTAACCATATCAACAAGAAAGAATTTTCCTAAGAATAGGCTACCATCTGCAAATTGTCCACTCCATGTAAGAATCACGAGACAATGCATACAATAGCCTAGTCTGGGGACAACAATGTGTCTAGACTTGTGCCTTTTCAGTGACACAAAGACCCAGACAATAGCTCCCTACATGAAGTATCTACCATAGTCAGAGAGTACATCCGAATCCTTTCGTCGGCAAATTAAGGAGAACCGTTGACATTAGGTGCATTAGGGGTCTGTTACTGAGCTGACCTACTTTTGATGACAATTTCTGATGATTTTTTATGAAATTCACTGGTGTTCTGCCAGTATTATCAGATGACAAATCAGCGAATAAAACACACATCCACTGGACAAAACTATAACAAGTTATTTACCTTAACAAAGTCAGGTTGGTTGGACGGACAGCATTGGAGTTTCCGTTATAAGTCGTTTGATTGGATGGATAACCTTCCTCCTGGCTGTATGTCCCTGTTGACCTGTTAAAAAAATCAACATAGAATTAAAATACATGAAAAAATGTTTCACCATTCAAGCATTACAAGACAAATCTACCCGCCAGTGCATGTACATGTAAGAAGTAAGAATACAGAAATCTCAGACTTGCACTATAATTGAAGTTCATTCTTAGACAATAGATCTGTCCAGATAGCAGTGGCAAATGGATTGACGCATGGTTTGTTCTTTTGTTCTCTTTCCTATATCGTCAGCATGTGGCGATTTTTTAATTATTGATAACTGATGTATTAAAATATAGATCAAATGATCCTACTATTTGAGACTAATAGGACCAATATGCTTACATTTATATTAATTTTGGCAACTACAGATCGAAAATAATCCAATTATCATTGAGTGAAAAATATTTCCCATGCTAAAGAGATAGAGAGTGAGTGAATAGAATTTAACGTCGCTTTCAACAATATTTCAGCTATATCACGACGAACCAACTAAGCACCACCCAGCCCAGTTGTGTTCCTGCTACTTCAAAGAAGAAATCTTTGAAGCAGCAGAAAGAGAGCAGAAGAACGAACCCAAATCAGGAAGGAAGTCATGCATCAATGCACAAATGCTACCAGGGCAGATTTATTGTCTATGAATTAACTTCAACTGCAGCGGAAGTCCACGAAAACATGTAAGTGGTTAGTAAAATTTGAGACAGAAATAATGAGATCATAAACGAATGCATAAACATGCATAAACTTTCTTGTCGAACATAAGAATGTACAGTCTTATATAAGGTGCCTCGATATAGCGCTGAATCTGATATACGGTGGGTGCTGTTGTGTCCCCCAAATTAACAAATGCATATTATTTCAACCCTTATACAAGGCTGAAGTGAGTGGGTGAATATGATTTAAAGTCGCTTTCAACTATATTTCAGTCATATCACGACGTTGGGTCATATTCCTTTTCACACCCAGGAACTACACGGGTGGGGTCCTATTCCTTTTCTCACCCGGGAACCCCACAGGTGCCTCAGTTAGTCGCCTCTTAGGACAAGCTCTCTGAGGAGCTGAGGCTTATTCTTACCATGCAATGCGGTGTGCACGACATCCCAGGTCAATCCCCGGAAGGCTGAAAATCTATAAGGTGGTTCAATAACAGTGTTATAGCGAGCGAGTAAGTGAATAGAATTTAACGTCGCTTTCAACAATAATTCAGCTATGTCGCGACGAACCAACTAAGCACCGCCCAGCCAAGTTGTGTTTCTGCTACTTCAAAGAAGGAATCTTTGAAGCAGCATGGAACCAGGCACCTTCCAGCCACCCTATAAAACACTGAGGACAGCACACAAGACAAAGACTGGACGCTTACATGGTGCAATAAAGACAGGTGATATTACAGTGCTAGACATCACATTATCAAGTTCCTGTTGCTTCTCAGCAAAATGCATTGAAGCAACAGAACAGTGTTAGTGAGGTTACACTGTACATGCATGTAAATGTCTTGCTGGATATAAGACCAAGATTCTGAGTGAAAGCAAGACCTGGTGAATGGGGAAATACATGTATCCACAGCTAGAGAGGCATGAAAAATAGTGTTATAGATTCGGATCTAGATCTATCAGCTATTAGACATAAGCATTCCCAGATGTAGTTGGCTGCAAATAATAATTGCATTATAATGAAAGCTTTAACAAACTACATAGGGTTATGGGGTGGGGCAACACAGAGTTTAAGATATAATGATGACAGCTCTACAACCTGATATATTATTATTGTGCAATTCAAATGACACTAAATGTTACTGTCAGGTCAGCAGGCTGATGAATATAGTCACCAGCTGAAGTAATCCTCCAGCAGGAAGGTCAACATCCAATATGCAAAATACATTATCTGTTAAGCAGTTTTCACATTCAGTGCACCATGTACGGTAATTCCCCTAATAATTCGATCACAGGAAGTGCAGCAAAATTGGCTTGTATGTGGCAATATTCTTCATGGCATCTGCTACGAAGTGTCATATTTTGTCATTATAAGACTTTTCTTCAATTGAATGAAGAATGGAAATGTTACTCTTTCTCTGTGTTTGAATAACAGAGTTGAAAAGTGAACTTCCTGTGATTGAATTATTAAGGGGATTACATGCGTATGTACACTGCGTAATAAAGCAGAGATTGAGTATCAGAATATATATGTATAACAACCGTCCAAGTACATGGATGTTCGGTAATAAACCTGAGCAGCTACCTCTATAGAGAGTATGATGGTCGGGATTTGGATCCTACAATGTGTGACAGATGAGACAATGAGCAATTCCATTATTAATATATCGAGTTCACTGGCATTGCTTGGCGCCACTGTCTGAATGGCTGAATGTGATGATTTTGAGGAAAGGAATTACCCCTCTTTCATGTTCATTGTCCTTCTGAATCGTAAATTTTGAACCATTTTATTTCTTGAAATAAGGCCCTCTGCTCTGTCTATCATGGAATCGATGTGGATGGAGACTAGTATCAGTCTGTAATAAAATTAATTAAACAATGCTTAATACTGAACCTGGATAGAAACTCAGACTGACAGGACATTCTTCTAATATTTCCCACCAACCAATGAAATTGCTAGATTCCTTTTGAAAATTTGAAAATCAATTGCTTTGAAACTGGAAAACTTGCCTTGATGTATTGAAGTTTGTATAAACATGCCTTGGATGTATTGGAGTTTGTATAAACATGCCTTGATGTATTGGAGTTTGTATAAACATGCCTTGATGTGTTGGGAGTTTGTATAAACATGCCTTGATGTATTGGAGTTTGTATAAACATGCCTTAATGTATTGGAGTTTGTATAAACATGCCTTGGTGTATTGGAGTTTGTATAAAAATGCCTTGGTGTATTGGAGTTTGTATAAACATGCCTTGATGTATTGGAGTTTATATAAACATGCCTTGATGTATTGGGAGTTTGTATAAACATGCCTTGATGTAATGGAGTTTGTATAAACATGCCTTGATGTATTGGAGTTTGTATAAACATGCCGTGATGTATTGGAGTTTGCATAACACTGATAGCAGTAAAGAGTGTTCAAGTGTGACATACATCCATACCAGGCCCTGATTTAGTTTGGGCGATGTGGAGCCTGGCAAGGCATAGTGAAATTGGCCATGGTGAGGGACTGCCAAACCCATAGAAGCTCTAGGAATATTGAATGCTCTAAATACAGCCTGACAACTTGATATTAAGCAACATTACTTGCATTGCTATTGATTTCAGCATGTTGTAAAAAAAGAAAAAGATTTTCTTCTTCTGATTTTACACATTTGCCTAACTGGGCGCCCAAACCCGTTATAATGAGTTCAACAACTGAGTAAATTAGTCCCTGCGGCAGTGACTTCCTGAACAAAATGGAAGCGAGGGACTTGCAACCGTACATGTAATAAGCCTGACGAAACATACAAAAGGCACATCTACAGATTGCATTCTATATTGGACAGAAGTTTTGTCAACTTGCCTTCAGTAGTTCTCCAGACATTAGAGTCCAGAGAAAAAACGACGGACAGACGGGGTGACAACAATACCCCTTAGCCCAATCGGGCTGAGGGGTAAAAAAGGCTGGTATTGTGTTAATCTGCCTTTAGCTATAAAAACCCAAACAGCTCACTGGACAACTGAAACAACAAGAGCCCAAGGGGCTTCAATATACGCCCGTATATCTGGAATCACATTGGTCCAAATTTCAAGGTTGTTTAATAGCCTTGATTCCAATTGGTAGCCAGCAATCCAGAGAAAGGTCTACCATTTTGTGCTTCTGCGAATGTAACATATATCACATCTTATATTGAATGATAACCTAAAATGAGCTTAACTCTTGGCAACTAGTTGACCTTGGAGCAAGAGCCGAGAGCTCACATATCCCACACTGAAATCGACAATAGTCAAACACAAGAAAATAGTAGTTTTTCTGCAAATGGATTTCTCTCAGATGAGAAAAATTTTCATGAAGGAAGAAGAAAGTGATGAAGTAAACCTTTGTTGTTGAGTTAACCCTTTCACCGATTATTTCCCCTGACAAAAGTGACCTGCTGACGATCAATTCCCTGAGAACTGTTAAAATTTGTATATGTTGTCTTTGGAATGTTAGAAAACGTGTTTGCGTCTGAGATTTGTAGAAAAACATAGGGACCCCGTCTCCACAATGAACACTCCGGTGTTATTTGCTCCAGTTTTATAGCAAAATAAATAAAATAGCATACAAAATTAGGTTTTACTTCAAGAGAATGCGCTTTCCCCGGCTTTCTCGACTTGAAAACGTCAAAATTCAACGGAGAAATCGTCTTTTTTCGATCGCATTTGACAGTGTTTATCTTGAGTTGTACTCGGCCATTTGCAATGTTTGACCTCTCATTGGAAAGTGTGGGCTTTCCCCTTTCTGTACATCACATGACCTGGGACGGATGGCAAAAATAAAACGGAGGATACGATTGGATTGAAAATGATGTAATTCCATTTTTCCAGCCACTGTCTACGCGCTTCTTATCTGTTGGCGGATGGAGGTCACGTGGGCGAAATTACGCATACCGATTGGCTCGTCGTCCGAAGGCGGCAACCATCTTGGGCGAAATAGAAAGTTGGTTGTCAAACTTTGTGGATCAAGACTCGTAAAAATATGGAAATAAACTTTGCCGGTTGTCGTTGGCAGTTTTAATCGTCTGGGGAATATTCACCACGCTTTACCAGTCGTGTAACATCAAAAATACAGGAGTTAGGATGAGGTTTTCGATGATTTTTTTCATTTCTGCGGCTTGCTGCCGAGAGGCCCGTCACACGGTATGTGGAAAAAAACGCATTTTTCGCTCCGATTTTTTCCGTTCAACATCTAATTTTGCTTTATTTCTTTTGCGGAACAAACAAACAATTTCGAGAATCAAATTGATCAAGGTTTTGACTTTCCAGAAGTAGGTTTCCGTTAAAACGAATGCAAAAAAATAAAAGTGCTGTACCCATCGTGATCGCCAACAGGTTTAAAGCTAACCCGGTCAACCAGGGATGGTCGTACGGGTGGCACTCTCGTTATCCCCGTACACCGGGTTTAATCGGTGAAAGGGTTAATATATTAAAGCAGGTATGAAGGTCATAAAGGACCCATCTCCCCGTTAAATTAGTAATTGTATGGTTTTTATTTCACAACAGTTTAACTAAATATGTAGCTGTTTCAAACACGGCAGGCAACTCCACAGGACAAATGCTATATACATGTAGGGGAGAGAACTCTGAATATTCCAACCTAACACATATAGTCAGCTAAACTTGATTCAGGTTTGGAGGACTGTGACCTTGACATTTGACAAATTGATGTATGGCTCCTCTTTGCCATGCGAGTAAGATATACTCAAAATTTGGTACCAATCCATACCTTGAAACTAGAGATATCTCATGGACAACAAATGTTAACGGATAATGGACAGAACCCAACATCGCATTACATGACCTCGTCTTCGACAGGCATATGAAAATGTGACTTGTAATGATTTCCTGATTTTGGGCACAGTGACCTTGACATTTGACCTAAATTTTGGTACAAGACACACCGTCTTCCCTCAATGTATCAATGGACACAAACAAATTATGATTTTTATGAATTTCAGGCTTTTGGGGGTCACAGTGACCTTGACGTTCGGCCTTGACCTACATTTTTGTACGTGACACATCATGTCCCCCTAATATATCTACTGACACAAAAAAAGTAATTTTCAAAGATTTCTGGATTCCGGAGTCACAGTGACCTTGACTATTGACCTTGACCTAAATTTTGGTACATGACAAACCGTCTCCCCATAATTTCTCAAGGGACACAAAAAATCATGCTTTTAACAATTTCACGATTTTGGGGTCACAGTGACCTTGACCTTTGACCTTGAAATACATTTTGGTATGTGACACATCGTGTCCCCCTAATGTATCTACTGACACAAAAAAAAAGTTATTTTTAATAATTTCCTGATTATGGGGTCACAGTGACCTAAGTTGACCTTGACCTAATTTTTTGGTATTCGACACTTCATTTCCCCCTATTGAATCCACTTACAAAAAATTAGTAATTTTTAATTATTTCCTAATTTTTAGGTCACACTGACCTTTGACCTTGATTCTGGGGTCACAGTGATCTTGACTATTGACCTGGATCTAAATTTTGGTGCATGACAAAACAGCAACCCGTAATTTCTCAATGGACTAAAAAAATCATGATTTTTAACAATTCTGGAGTCACAGTGACCTTGACCTTTGACCTTGACCTACATTTTGATATGTGACACATCGTGTCCCCCTAATATATCTACTGACACAAAGAAATGTTATTTTTAATAATTTCCTGATTTTGGGGGCACAGTGACCTTTGACCTTCGACCTTGACCTACATTTTGGTATGCGACACATCATTTCCCCTATTTGAATCCACTCACAAAATTAGAAATTAGAAATTTTTAATGATTTCCTGATTTTTCAATCACACTGACCTTTGACCTCTGACCTTGACCTACATTTAGTATGCAACACATCGTTCTCCCCTAGGGCATCCACTCACCAAAAATTAGAACTGTAGATAGAAAACTGTCTACGATCAATGATTTCCTGATTTTAGGCAACAGTGACCTTTGACCTATGACCTTGACTTCAATTTTGGTACGCGACACATCGTCTCCACCTAGCATATCCACTCACAAAAAATCGCAACTGTGAATAGAAAACGTTCACAGATATAGACCGGACACGAACACTTCAGTGATTTCCTGTTTTTTAGGCCTGTGACCTTTGACCTCGACCTTTATTTTGGTACGCGACACATCGTCTCCCCGTAGGGTATCCACTCACCAAAAATTGAAACTGTAGATAGGAAACTGTCCCAGATATAGACCGGACACGAGAACCGGACAGACGGACAGACAGACAGACGGACAGGCGGACGGAAACCGCCATCACATAATACGTCCGCTTTTGGCGGGCGTATAAAAAGTGGCACATGACTGCCAACCTTAATATATTGGGGCATAACATTAAGTGTTGTAACGGGAGGGATTATGTTTAACTAGCAGTAACCAGTAAACATGTAGATATGGTAAGGACATGTATCAAAATATCATATTATTGAAAGGAAGGAGCATTATGCTGATCTTAATTAATATTTTGGTAACTAAATTGAAAATATTTAAGTTATCCTCAATGTTATAAGACAGGCACACACTCAATTTAAGGATGTCCACTGCTGGTAAATCAAAGTAATTTTTTGAATAACGTGTGTTGTTGCATTCATAATTGTGTAATATGAGGAAAACAAAGAAAAAAATGTACGTTGGTGTGCATTTTTTAGCTGTATGCAACGTTAAGTTGACTGACCCATATTCCATTTGATATCCCACAAAACAAAGGGAATAGCCCTATTTTTGAAGCATATTCATGAAAAATTCATATAAATGGTATTTAACTTTCTCTTATATTCTGTTTGCAGATAATCACCATGTCTATCCAAATTTATCAAATTCAACGGATGTTGCTGTGCAAAATTCTCGGCTAGAAGGCTTTTAAAGGAAATCCCCATCTCTTAACATATGAAAGGGAGATAATCTAATAGGAAAAACAGGCAAAATGGATGCCAAAGCCAACCATCACCAAAGGACATCCTTAAAAGTCCAAGAAATTACGGCTGATGGTCAGGTGCCTGTGCGCAAAATGCCAAAGGCAAATTACATTGTTGCAGTAGCGATTTAAATAGCAATGGGTGGAAAGCTGGACACCTACAGCGCCCAACAAATGTGCATTTTTGATAAATGATCACCGTTATTGAAAAGAGGCAAAATATACAAAGGCACACCTATAGAATACATGCTGTACTCTATAGAAGTTTCATGCATTATTAGATGAGGCAGCCATCCCAATGAAGCTTCCATTCAACTTTGTACAAGTACACTGATGGACGAACACCAAACACGCACACACACCAAAACCTAATCAGATGAGGAGGCCATTCCAGTGAAGATTCCATCCAAGTTCAATGCAATTATTTCTAGTAGTTCTCCAGATATCTTGCAGACAAGGCCTGTATATACATGTACATGTAGATGAACACATGAACAGACACTAGACATGAATGAACACATGAGCGCATACCAAAACCTAATCAAATGGGGAGGCCTATCCAATAAAGCTTCGATCCAAGTTTGGTGAAATTCCATCCAGTATTTCTCCAGATATCTTGCAAACAATTCCTGTATAAGCATGTACAAATACATGGACAGACGGACACGGATGAATGCATGCATGCATGCATACCAAAACCTGATCCGATGAGGAGGCCATTCCAGTGAAGCTTCCATCCAAGTTTGGTAAAATTCTGCCCAGTAGTTCTATAGATATCTTGCAGACAAAGCCTGAATATACATGTACAAGTAGATAAACAAACGGACGGACACTGGACACGAATGCATGCGCACACACACAAACCAGAACCTACTATCCCAATAAAGCTTCCATCCAAGTTGGGTGAAATTCTGTGCAATAGTTTTCAGGCCTGTAGCTGTAGGGGGTTCTGGGTTCAGGCGAACCCCCCTTTCGGAAATTTTATACATTTTTCTCATATAAATGCCCTTTTTAAACACTGAAACGAACCCCCTATTTGCCCCTTTTTCCATACAGCGAACCCCCTGATGTGCCATTTTGGAGTGAAGGCGAACCACCCCCCAGTAAATCCTGGCTACAGCCCTGGTTTTATCTTGCAGACAATGAAAGGGGACAGACAGACAGACAGACAGCACATACACTACCATGACTACATGTCTCTCCTCAACATAATTGGGGGAGAGATAATTCCTAGTGAACAGTATACTCCGGTTACTGCGGGTTGTTCCATCACCACAAAATCCAGGCCTCAAACAGGATTCTGCCTAGGCTTGTGACAATGAGAAGGTGTGCCCCAGCCATGCTCCATTAAGCAGACTTAATATTACCAACATTCCATTTATGATGATTTTGTGCCTTCTTATATTACAGAGAACAGGAAGTACCTATACAAATTTGTACTATTTATGATGTTTATGGTGAACACACTGACATATGTAGCTGACATAACTTGACCTGTGTCAGTTCTATTGTACTGACACTGGATCAGAATTCAAAACTGAAAGTAAGAGGGAGTATTTCACTGGTATCTCATAAAATTAATGCAGTGCAGAAGCAATCACAGATTGCTCACCTTCCCTTTCCAGTGGCGAGGTGAAAACATGAACATTCATATATGTCACCAGGTAATTAAGTATCACATATTTTCATGAAATTTTAGTCTGAACAAGAATATACATGTGCTATATATCATCTGTTGATTTTGACGATAAAGCGATATATAACTCTATAACTAAGGAAATATTGTAAAAACAGTTAAAGTGATCGTAAACCCTCAAGTAAAGTTTCCATCAAATGAAAGACCATTGCGAACAGTGTGGGAAAATATTTATTTTAATTTTTTACGATTTTATTACACAGATAAAACTGCAATTAAAGCATGGTATTCTATGGTGGTCTGTTGCAATCATATTTAGGTCCAGTGACGTCACACTGCCTTAATACATATATTTCAAACTGTGTATGCACTTTCCAGTGCTTGATTCAAGCTTAAGGTATGTATACTTTGAGTTTCAACACAGACTCACTGTTCCAATGTGCATGTTCCAAAATCTGGGAAATTAAATGCAAGATTCAAATTGACTTGACACTCATGAGTCACCATCTCCCAGATTTTGGTGAAACATGCACATTGGAACAATGAGTCTGTTTTGAAACTCAAAGTATACATACCTTAAGCTTGAATCAAGCAATGGAAAGTGCATACAAAGTTTGAAATATATGTATTAAGGCAGTGAGATGTCATTGGACCTAAATATGATTGCAACAGACCACCATAGAATACCATGCTATAATTGCAGTGTACAAAATTAAAATAAATATTTTCCCACACTGTTCGCAATGGTCTTTCATTTGATGGAAACTTTACTTGAGGGTTTACGATCACTTTAACATAATGATAGTACACACCTACATGATACTAAGCATTTACTTAGTATGCTATGGAGAAAATAGCAAAATTTTAATTTTAATAATATGACGTCAATAAGGCAGCCATCTTGGATTTTTTTAATATGGTAGCACTTAAGCCAAAGATATATGATGGAAAGTATCAACTACCTTGCCTGTGGAGTAACTAGAAATATCTCAAATTGATTTCTGCATTGAAAAGGTGGCTATCTTGGATTTGGTGGCCATCTTAAATAAACTTCAGGTGGATCCTTATCCACTTTTGATCAGAAATTGAGGGACACCATCATGTTAAATTTATGTTTTTACCTCAAAGTGCTGAATTTTTTCACCATAATGCCCTACTAAAATGTCCCTTAGTCTTGCAATAAATTCTGCTCTCGATGTGTCTTGAATAAATTGATGTGACTTTTGAGAAAACTGGACAGTTTTTCGATTCAGAACGGGTGTAAATATTTTCTCGATTTCAATATTGTGGAACTTAGCAAGGCCATAACTGCATGTATATACTTTATTAGAACATTAGGGTTGTGAAATTTGTGTGACGGGAAATGGACATCAGTACATGTATATCGTTCCTTTATGTCCCCATCAGCAGGCCAGGTCAGAAATTCAGTTGGCATGAATGCAATGTACCAGGATAATCTTGCTACAGTTAGTTTAAATGGTGAATTTTTCAGGACCACCATATTCATTCACTCGTGTCACTGCCAAATAATCACTTAAAATGACTGTATTTGTAGGATAAGCTTCAGACAAACGAGATTTCAACAATTTCCACCAATTTGCAGAGAATCTTTCTCAAATCGTAATTAAACACATTGGAATAAGACCATGCATGAACATCCACTAAGGACGTTTGGAACAATCACCTGATTTCCTGATCAGTTTCCATAAGCATGTGTCATGAAGATTCTGATATTGAGATATACCAAATGGCCCTCACACCCCATACTTTTTTTATGCTAAATAGTTGTAAGATATTCTATTTAACATTCAATAGTGGTCAAAGATTAAGAAAAACAAACTTAAAACCCCATATTACCATGCCTACCAAGACCATAACCTGCTCCTGCTGACCCATGACAAAGGAGTATGATAACGATCGTTCACAGCGAGCAATCATTGCAAATGTTCTAGGCGGCATTTTCATGGTAAAGCCAAAAACGTCACAAAGCTAAATCGTAATGTCTTTGATGATGATAATCTCGTCATATCCAATTGTTCCGCAAAGTAGGTCACAAAAAACGTCGAACACAACGAACTAGCCGATAATATACGACATGACCATAATCAGACAGTGAGTCTGACGTGATGGGTCAAAGGTTATGGCTTCAACATGTTTTTCACCACACCTGTTTTATTGTGTTAAAAAAAATCCAAATTTGATGACATTTTTTGAAGGAAAAATATCAAATTATATATTCTTCACACCGCTTCTCTGTATGTTTTCATGCAAAGTGTGCAGGGGATATTTGGTAGAACCATGATTACAGACTATTATCATTGTCTCAACAGCTGTCACACTCATAAATTTCTGGCAATACACAGGACAACCAATCCAGACATGAACTAATCAATATAGAATGTCCATCAACACGCAATGTCTATACAATGTCTATTATTAATTCAAAGCGACCCAAGTGTGCTTACAATGTGCCATAAAACAAGTACTTGATAAACATATTTGATTATTTGGCAAATATTCTAAAAAAAATATAGTCCCCATTACGGCAGAAATATTTCTCGCTTCTGGTTACCCGACCAAGTGTAAATAAATCATGCAAGTGAGAAAAACACTTTCAGCTAATTCCGAAAATCACGCCCACTTATGCATTTTGCGACACCATACTAAAAGTGGCTCAGGCTGTGTTTTACGGCTATACTGTAGAACATGGCACAATGCAAAATGGCCGATTCCTTTGCACCAAATGTGCTCTATATTGTTTTCGTCACTGTTGAACTCCGATGTGCTTGTCAGAGTCATAAGGATGTGTTAATGAACATCAGATACAAAACAAAAAGTTGACTCACACGGAGATGTCAGTCATCGACGTGCATGACAGACTGGATATGATGGATTATCCGCCACCACACATCCAGTGACGTCATATGTACATGTAGCCTAGTATATTAAACTCATCCTTAGGAGGTTATACACATGTTATAAGTTCATTTGTAGGAGTTTATCAAGGTCATGTGCTCATACATCACATGTAGGAGTTCATACTATCATCTGTAGTAGGAGTTCATACTATAATTTGTAGGAGTTCATACTATCATATGTAGTAGGAGTCCATACTATCATCTGTGGTAGTACATAGTATCATCTGTAGGAGTTCATACTATCATCTGTAATAGGAGTTCATACTATCATCTGTAATATAATCTGTAATAGAAGTTCATACTATCACCTGTAGTAAAAGTTCATACCATCAAGGAGTTGACACTATCATCTGCAGGAGTTCATACTATCAGGTGTAGGAGTGCATACTATCATAGGACTTCATACATGTACTATCATCTGCAAGAGTTCATACTATCATCTAGGAGTTCATATTATCATAGTTCATACTGTCATCTGTAGGAGTTCATGTAAGGGGTGCATACTATCATAGGAGTTTATA
This sequence comes from Hanleya hanleyi, assembly GCA_036873755.1. Lineage (NCBI taxonomy): Eukaryota > Metazoa > Mollusca > Polyplacophora > Lepidopleurida > Hanleyidae > Hanleya > Hanleya hanleyi. Next base: position 53,812 of record JAVTVY010047370.1, on the reverse strand, counting down.
CTATCATCTGTAGGAGTGCATACTATCATAAAAGTTCATACTGTCATCTGTAGGAGTTTATGAGATCATCTAAGATTTCATTCAGATGATCGTGTGTAGGAGGTTATAAGATCATCTGTAGGAGGTTACAAGATAATCTGTAAGAGGTTATCAGTCTAAGAGCTTATCAGATGATCATCTGTAGGAGGTTAAAAGATCATCTGTAAGAGGTTACAAAATTATCTGTATGAGGTTATGAGATCATCTATAAGAGGTTTTGAGAGCATCTGTAGGGGTTACAAGATCATCTGTAGGAGGTTACAAGATCATCTGTAGGGGGTTACATGTACAAGATCATCTGTATGGGGTTACAAGATCATCTGTAGGAGGTTGCAAGATCATCTGTAGGGGGGTTACAAGATCATGTGTATGGGGTTACAAGATCATCTGTAGGAGGTTACAAGATCATCTGTACGAGGTTACAAGATCATCGAGGTTACAAGATCATCTCTAGGAGGGTATAAAATCATCTCCAAGAGGTTATGAGATCATCTGTGGGAGGTAACAAGATCATCTGTAGCAGGTTTTAAGATCGTCTGTATGAGGTTATGAGATCATCTGTAGAAGGTTTTGAGATCATCTGCAGGAGGTTACAAGATCATCTGTATGAGGTTACAAGATCATCTGTAGGAGGTAACAAGATCATCTGTAGGAGGTTACAAGATCATCTGTGGGAGGTTACAAGATCATCTGTAGGAGGTTACAAGATCATCTGTAGGTTACAAGATCATCTGTAGGAGGTTACAAGATCATCTGTGGGAGGTTACAAGATCATCTGTAGGAGGTTACAAGATCATCTGTAGGAGGTTACAAGATCATCTGTAGGTTACAAGATCATCTGCAGGAGGTTACAAGATCATCTGTATGAGGTTACAAGATCATCTGTAGGAGGTAACAAGATCATCTGTAGGAGGTTACAAGATCATCTGTAGGAGGTTACAAGATCATCGAGGTTACAAGATCATCTCTAAGAGGGTATAAAATCATCTCCAAGAGGTTATGAGATCATCTGTGGGAGGTAACAAGATCATCTGTAGGAGGTTACAAGATCATCTGTATGAGGTTACAAGATCATCTGTAGGAGGTTACAAGATCATCTGTAGGTTACAAGATCATCTCTAGGAGGTTATAAAATCATCTCCAAGAGGTTATGAGATCATCTGTGGGAGGTAACAAGATCATCTGTAGCAGGTTTTAAGATCGTCTGTATGAGGTTATGAGATCATCTGTAGAAGGTTTTGAGATCATCTGCAGGAGGTTACAAGATCATCTGTAGGAGGTTATGAGATCATCTTTGATAGATTTTAAAACTCTTTGCCTACGGAATAAATATTCACTACTGGCTGGAATAAATTATGCAAAACTAGAGGTTCCGCTTTGACCCTTGAGTTGCCGCTCCGGCATGAAGCCTATACTGGTTGTTTTTTTAAGCAAAAACATACGTCTCCCCCAACCTCCCACCTTGCCTTGAGTGGGCACATAATTTAAGGGAAAGTGCTATAAAATGAATGTAGCAATAAGTATCCTAAACAAAGCTGCGCATCTAAAAATATTAATTACAAAGAGGCGATTTTTATTGTTGCAGTAACCCAGTGAGGAGTCGGGATTTATATAGCAATGAGTGGATTGTCGACATCTACAGCGTCCAACCAATGTGAAATACATGTAATTGTGAAGCAACTATTTCGAAACTGATCACATTATAGGAAAGATGCAAAACATACAAGAGCCACACCTATAGTTTACATGCTGTACCGTATAGAAGTTTCATGCATCTGCCTTCAGTAGTTTCCAAGATATGAAGTGAACAAAAATTGGACAGACAGATAAGCACATTTTGCATGGACCCACGCAAGCACTAGCTCACACCCAAACCTAATAGATCATGAGGCCATTTCAATGAAGCTTCCATCCAAGTTTGGTGAAATTCCGTCGAGTAGTTCTCCAGATATCTTGCAGACAAGGTATGTATAGACATGAACAATTAGATGGACGGACGGACGATGGGACATGGATAAATGCACACATACACCCAAACCTAATCAAATGAGGGGGCTATCCCAATGAACCTTCCATCCAAGTTTGGTGAAATTCTGTCCAGTAGTTCTTCAGATATCTTGCAGAAAGGGCCTGTATATACATATACATGTACAAGTACATGGACAGACGGACGGACACCGAACATGGACGAACGCACACACAAACCAAAACCTAATCAGATGAGAGGACTATCCCAATAAAGCTTCCATCCAAGTTTGGTGAACTTCCGTCACGTAGTTCTCCAGATATCTTGCAGACAAGGCCTGTATATACATGTACAAGTAGATGAACGGACGGACGGACACCCGACATGGATGAATGCATGCACACATACACCAAAACCTGATCAACTGAGGGGGCTATCCCAATGATGCTTCCATCCAAGTTTGGTGAAATTCCATCCAGTAGTTCTCAAGATATCTTGCAAACAAGGCCTGTATATACATGTACAAGTAGATGGACAGACGGACGGACACCGGATACGGATGAACGCATGCACACACACCAAAACCTAATCAAATAAGGGGACTATCCCAATGAAGCTTCCATCCAAGTTTGGTGAAATTCCGTCCAGTAGTTCTCAAGATATCTTGCAGACAAGGCCTGTATAAACATGTACAAGTAGATGGACGGACGGACGGACGGACACTGGACACGGATGAATGCACGCAAACACACCAAAACCTAATCAAATGAGGGGGCTATCCCACTGAAGCTTTCATCCAAGTTTGGTGAAATTCCATCCAGTAGTTCTTAAGATATCTTGCAGACAAGGCCTGTATATACATGTACAAGTAGATGGATGGACGGATGGACACCGGACATGGATGAATGCACGCACACACACCAAAACCTAATCAAATGAGGGGGCTATCCCAATGAAGCTTCCATCCAAGTTTGGTGAAATTCCATCCAGTAGTTCTCAAGATATCTTGCAGACAAGGCCTGTATATACATGTACAAGTAGATGAACGGACGGATGGACACCCGACATGGATGAATGCATGCACACATACACCAAAACCTGATCAACTGAGGGGGCTATCCCAATGAAGCTTCCATCCAAGTTTGGTGAAATTCCATCCAGTAGTTCTCAAGATATCTTGCAAACAAGGCCTGTATATACATGTACAAGTAGATGGACGGACGGACGGACGGACACCGGACACGGATGAACGCATGCACACACACCAAAACCTAATCAAATAAGGGGGCTATCCCAATGAAGCTTCCATCCAAGTTTGGTGAAATTCCATCCAGTAGTTCTCAAGATATCTTGCAGACAAGGCAAGGGGACGGACATCCATCCATCCATCCATCCAGACAGACAGATAGCACAAACACTAGATGTCTCCCCCCAACATAGTTGGGGAAGACATAAATATTAATTTCCGCATAGGGTTATAATAATGGCTCTGAGATTTTTCCATGGGTACCATAGGTAGGGTAAACTATATATTTTTACAATCCTTATGCTTTGGGGATTCATATAAATAAAAACTAATGATGGAAACCATACTTGAACTTCTTTGTTGCTTTTTTCAAGTCTGGGAGAAAGAAAACATGAAGCTGCGCTATCAAAACCCCTCGGCTCTGAACCCCAGCTATTATAATGTAAGGGTGTCTCTACCAATTGATTGGCTTGTGGGAAGAAATATTTACCCCTGGTATTGTAAGTGTACTTTCTTTGAAAAAAAGAAAAGTTTTCCTCCCCTTAAATTAATTTGTTTCTGGAATAAATACATACACTATAGATATACGTTTGTTCTTCGCATTGTGTAAGAGAACAAGCGTTCTGAGAACCCCAACATCTCGCCTTGCGGGGTCCTCCGCCAAAGGTGCAGCAGTATTGAAAGCATACATGTAGAGCAAACAATAAGGTCTGGAATAGATTATCTGGTATAGACAATAACATCAGTGCCATGAAGGATTACTGGCAAAAGTTAATCCCATGTAGGATGGAGGAGGGAGGGAGGGAATTTGGCTTAATGTCACACTCAAGTTTGTTTCACTCATATGGTGACAGTCAGTTTGGTTGGTGGAGGAAGCCGGAGTGCCCGGAGAGAACCACCACCCTTCGGCAAGTAACTGACAAACTTTCACACATGAACCAGCTGGCCTCGAACCCGTGCCGGTTCAGCGGTGTGAGGCTAGCGGTCACCAACGAAGCGCCTTAGACCACTCGGCCACCGAGGGCCCTATGTAGGATGGATAGGTCAGTGCTGTCGGATTACTGGTACATACATGTAGTTCAGTCCCATGTGAGATTACTGCTGGATAGGCCAGTCCTGTGTAGGATTACCACTGGGTGGACCAGTCCCATGTTATTACTGATGGATAGTCACCTGTGGGATTACTGCTGGATAGTCCAGTCCCAAGTGGGATTACTGCTGGATAGAGGAGTCTCGTATGGGATTAATGCTGCATAGGCAGTCCCATGTGGGATTACTGCTGCATACGGCAATCCTGTGTGGGATTATGGCTGAGGAGGCCAGTCCCGTGTGGGATTATTGCTGGATAGGCTAAACCTGTATGGGATTACTGCTGCAAATTGCAATCCAGTGTCATCTTACATCTGGATAGGTCAGTCCCATGAGAGATTACTGCTGCATAAGCCAGTCCTGTGCGGAATTACTGCTGGATAGGCCAGTCCCATGTTGGATTACTTCAGGATAGGCCAGTCCAGTCTGGGATTACTGCTGGATATGTCAGTCCCGTGTGGCATTACTGCTGGATAGGCCAGTGCCATTGGGATTACTGCTGGATAGGTCATTCCTGTGTGAGATTACTGCTGAATAGGCCAGTCGAAAATTGGATTACTGCTGGATAGACCAGTTCAGTCTGGGATTACTGCTGGATAGTTGATTTCCGTTTGGGATTACAGCTGGATAGGTCAGTCCCGTATGGCAATACTGCTGGATAGGCTAATGCCATTTGGGATTACTGCTGGATAGGTCAGTCCCGTGTGGGATTACTGCGGGAGAGCTGTGACCTAGGAAAACATGAAACATGTCCACCAAGTTTTATAATCATCCCACGAAAGGTTCAACAAACTTTCCATGTACAGATCTACCTGTGAATTTTTGCCCAACAAAAACCTTATCAATGGAAAGATACAAAGTCTAAACTGCAATAATTAGGAAAAAATTTCATATTTAATGTCATATTTCTTAAATAGCACATGCACATCTTTGAATCACATTGAACTTAGGTAGCAAGTGTCAAACTCATCCAATGAAAGCTGACAGCTTCAGAAAACTTTCCGTGTACATGTATACATGTGCATTATTATTGGCAGATTAAGACAAAACCCTCAAAATGAAAAATTTGAAAATCAATTTTCCTATTTCTAAGCTTAAACTTACCTTCACATACTTTTTGCTATCGTGTTCTTACGCGATTGCCTAATTGTAATATATTACCACAGAATAAAAATAGTCCCTGTACTGCCCCAATGCCCATGCGCGAGTACCCAGATCCCACGTGACCGACCACGTCACTTCCTTCTTCCCCATTCAACGCAGTGTGAATAACCCATCAGCGGGGAGGCTGGGAGGGCCATCACAGTATGTGAAGGTAAGTTTAAGCTTAGAAATAGGAAAATTGATTTTCAAATTTTTCATATTTCTTGCGCTGTTAAACTTACCTTCACATACTTTTTGCTAGAATACCATAGCAGGACGGAGGGAATGAGAGGTCGGAAACAAAAGGACCCCGAGCATAAGCGAAGGGGAGTACAGGAGTCAGCGAAGTAATCAAAGACCATAAATGTATAATAATGACGATACGGTCCTTGATATACTCATCCGGCCTATAGTAACTACAGGCCCAGTGAATAAAGCTGACATACACTAGACCCAAAAATCTCACCCCCCCCCCCCCTTCTTTTGAAAAATTGGGGAGAGCAAGATTACTTACCAAATTACAAAATGGTAAAACCACAAGAAGGTCTAGTGCATAGAGCAGGCATGGGAATTGTAACCACAGGAAAGTGTAAAATCTACTTCAAAAAGGTCTGAAATTTCAAAATTTTGATAAAAGTCTGCAATCAGCCTTATTGAAGAAAATTTCCATGCCTGATAGATATGGACGAGTGACCAACAGCCTGGGCACCACAACGGTCCCAGGGTGTAGCAATCCCGTCTTAACAACATCCAATCCCATAGGTGGTGACAAACAAACGTATCGCAAACCTCCAGATACGGTCCTAAACGTCGTCCACAGTCTCCAAAGGAAACAGGATGTCAGTGCAGCCCTGAACTGATGAAGCAATACCAACGAGAGTGAAATAGCCTCCGCAGGTACGTCCGTGTACGCCAAACGAGAAGTTTGGAAAGCTAGGAAGAACATATATAATATTTCCTGCCAGAAGAGGGACCGAAATGGGCACAAAACAAAACACGTGTTTGTACGCGAGAGCTCTAATCAGGGCCCATAACTCTGCCATGATTACAATTATAGACTGCAGAACAGAGTCGGAAGACGGACTCCGGAAAAAGCCATAAGGAGACATAAACCAAAGACAAATCCGTAAGAGTAGAACCTGTAGATATGCCGGGATGACGAAATCCGGTTCATACTCCATGAATCACACGACAGTGCATAAAATAGCGAAGTCTGGGGGAAAAAATGACTAGGTGTTAGAGCCCATCAGCTGCACTAAGACCTAGACAATAGTTTCCCGTGAAGTATCAGCCAAACTCCAGCGGTAACAAGCTACCAGACTGCAGGAATATAAAAAAACATAAGTCATCTATGATCACAGAAGGTTATAATTAGATGTCATACATGTAGACTGAAAAACACTCCTGAAAACGATACAGCGCCCAAACCAGCTCCGGAACTGCAACGTCTGGAGTGAATCTCAGTACCCATCGGAAAGCGACGGGGTGAACAAACGACTCCATGCAACCATCATACTCCAGGGAGTGGAAGAAAAATTACGTGGAACGATGGGATGACACCTGAACAACCCGAGAGATCGTTCTAGAAGAAAAGCAGGCAGAAGGAGTAGCAGCGGCCGAGGAATGAGTCCTTCAGCCAGATTACGCCCAAACGTACGCAAAACGCTGCCAAGACAGCTGGAATCGTAGTATGAGAAAAAACAATCAGAAACAAAAAGTCGCTGAAATACTCATAAATGAAGCATTCTACGAGTATAACAGTCACCCGGTCGTAAGAACCTGATAGAGAGTCCGACATACCGGAAACGTGATAAACTCGTAGCGACGATCCCTAAAAGCAGGAGCAACAGGGGAAACAAAACACAGTTCCCCGTGCTTGTTATGAAGGACAAAAGCTATGATAATGTCTGACACAACACAAGCGTAGGTTATTGAGAATTAGTTGACTTCCGCTGTAACGAGAGGAGTGTCAATTCTCGAACCAAAAATGTTCTCCAGCCCTCCTCGACGCAGTCTTACAAGACTGGCTGAGACGGAGGAAGAAACACCGGTCAAAAAGTTCTCCGATAAAAGTAGTGCAGTACCGGTGAGATTTGACCTCCAAAAACGATATAGGTGCGTACTGGGCCGAACACAACAACGCCACCGCAAAGATACCTCAGTGTCGGAAGAAAAGAACAGCAACACTACCGCCGGAATGAAGGCTCTTCCATCTATTCATCCACTAGAAGAGGAAAATAGATTCTGTGCTTACACTGCAGGTAATACAGAAACTGAAAAAGTCCGGGGTAGCTCGGTAAGTGACAAAGGTCATGGAAACCGAAGGAGTATCCTTCAGCATACAAACCCGTACATGTTGCTGAACTACTCCACAGCAAACTGAAGGAAACGATGACGAAGCGACGCAGCCTCATACACCACTCTGGATACTCACGTAAAAGACGGAACCGACCAGGTCAGTCAAATCCGAATTAGCCCTCCTCGTATAGGAAGAACGGAAATGAGGAAGCCAGGAGTAGTGTATAGCAGCGACAGGGAAGTAACCTCAAGAAGAATAGCTAGAACGTAGTTTCTTCTAGTCACGTAACATCGAAGATGGTGTCCCCAAGCCGCTACGTCGCCAAGAAGTCAGTCATCAATTCCACATTCTCTACCAGAAGTAAAGAAGATAAGGGAATGCGATTAAACATGAAAGGGTTCGAAGAAGCCAATCCGTGTTAAGCAGAATCAGATAACAAGTTCTGATGTTACTGACCGGAGTAATCGCAAACCCATGACGATCTGTGCATGCAAGAAGACGAGTCGAAACAGGTCTTCCTAAACGAAGTGGAATACGAAGAGGATCAACCAAAATCCGCGAGGGAAGAAACCGTAGAAAATCTCTCCTCATTTCATTAAGATGACCAACTCGGGGAGCATTGTCAGAATTTTTGGAGTAAAGATGAGACGTACAACTAGTTGAACGAAACAAACCCAAAACGTTTGGATCAAACGAATCGATCCAAATTCTGACAAAAAAACCATATCCGGTGATGATGCTCCCATGACGCAACAGCAACACCCAACCCTCACGGCCTACATAAATCATATGGGTCAACGAGGAACCGGCAAGGACGGTAAAGGAAATCGCATGCGCGACCCTCGTTAAAACCCCAAGATAAATGTAAAACTGACCGGATGACCCGGATGAGGCTGTGACACTACAAAATGAGTTATATTCCGGAGTGAAAACCGAAATAGAATTCATAGTGTCTAGCTGCAAAATAATACAACAATGTATCAACTTCCAAGTTGATAAAAGTTGTAGACAAGAAAGAATGCTCTATGTAAGATAGGCAGAACTTCAGGCAGCTAGATATACGAATAAACCACCAGTGATCTCGGAACGGTAATAATAAAAATAGACCGAAGTACCGTTATAAAGGTTTTATACGAAACGTATAAAAACTAAACAGACGAGACACAGAGGTGGAAATTCGTCAAAGCGGAAACCGTTGAAGCAATTAATGGAGTGAAATATCCTAATGCATAAACAGTTCCGTAGTGACCAACGTAAGCGTTTGCACGGTCGAAACCAATACGTAAAACGTATACGATGATCAGATGTCTTCACAACTTACGATAGTAAGTTAAAGAGTGAACGAACGGAAATAACAAGTGCCCCAGGGGCTATAACCGACGAGCACAAATTGAAGACGAGTTACTCTCAATAGCTGCGTAATTATCACCAAAAAGTTGTTAAAATGGATCAGCAACATCATGGTGACATAATCTGTACTTCCTCACCGGACGTGACAGAAACTGTTGAGAGTTAGCCGGCCTAACTGGGTATTTAGGCCGGAGACGCAGATGCACGACAACCAGTGCCTGAAAAGGATAGGATAAAAACGATACCCTATGCCTAACAGGACCGAAATGGAAGATAAGATCTGCATAACCGGAAGTAGTCGAATGTGATGTCAGACCAGACTGACTGATAACATTCAACGTTGCCGGACGTGGAGAAGCAACCGAGACAATAGCATACGATGAGCCCTGTAGCGCCACCCCTCCCTTTCTTCCGTAACGGACAGGTACGGGGGGATACAAGGCGGAGTAGGCCAGTTATTCTTATCGTAGAATAAACAGCCCGATAAAGTAGGCATTTATTCTTTATCGTAGAATAAATAGCTCGGTGATACATCGTATCATGTCAGTAAAATCGGAAGCGGATGCCACGTAAATTGAAACATGCGCCGCAGATAGCTAGGCCGCAACTGCGGGCATGTAACCTTAACTTCCACGTCTCAGAATCGGTGCGTGGTACATACGTTGAATACCTCACGGACCGATGAGAACGTAAGAAACACCCGTAGAGTGGGACACAACATGATAAGTCACACGACGAGGTACATAAGTGGAAGTAACTGCAGCCGTAGACGAAGCTTCCACAGAAACAAAAGTGGAAGACCCGTGATATAACGATGATACCGGGAGGTACAACGTTAATGGTTGCATGTAACCATCCGATGAAATCGGAATAAACGCATACCGAAAGACGGGGCTACGTTGTTCCAGTACCGGTTTAACAGAATGAGGGGGCGCTGACGATGTAATACGTAGCAGAGCCCTCGATAAGTTCGGCACATTCAATAAAGAACGGCGAATTTCTGTAACCCGCAGCCCCCACAATTCACCTCAGCAATTCTTTGCCGAGGTAAATGCCGTGGCACAATCAGTTCACCTCCGCAATATTTACATGGAATATTTATTATTGCCGAGGTGACCTTTCTGAATTGTGAGGGCTGAAAACCGGAACCTGGAGTAATAACGACCGAGTGGCGTTATTACGTGTAGGTGCAATAGTAAAGGTAGCTTGCGCTAGCACAGAAGCTTAAGTACCATTACAAAACGACAATACCGCAAAGTATGTAGATATTGGAAGGTATGACGTTAATGATTGCACGATGCATAAGTAAAGGTAGGTTGCGCTGTAGTAGATGCGGCAGTACCGTTACTAATACAACAATGATACCTGAGGGTGTGAAGATCCCGTATGGTATGATGTTGTTGGTTGCATATGAGTGTCCGATAAAATCGGACGTGACGTACGTCGTAGATTGATATTGTATATCAGTCGATGCATAAGTAAAGGTAGGTTGCGCAGATGCTGCAGTACCATTACTAATACAACAATGATACCTGAGGGTGTGAAGATCCCGTATGGTATGATGTTGTTGGTTGCATATGAGTGTCCGACGTAGGTTGATATTGTATATCAGATGGTGCATAAGTAATGGTAGGTTGCGCCAATGCTGCAGTACCAATACTTTGCATGCATCTATCCACAGTGGCTGGGATAGATGCAGATTGATATAGAATATCAGTAGATGCACAAGTAAAGGTAGGTTGCGCCAATGCTGCAGTACCAATACTTGACGAAACTACCGGCATGTAACAAGATACAGTAGGGTAATTCGAATGCATATATCTATCCACAGAGGCTGGGATAGACGCAGACCGTGCGGGTCTACGATAATCCAGTCCCGATATGACAGACTGTGAAGGTCCTGACTTTAGCAGATGAACAGGCGCCCTCGATAAATTCGGCACGTTCCTTAATAGGGAACGGCTATAGTCTACATAATCGGGGGCTGGATTATTACCAACAGATGTGTTTATAGATGCAGCAGTCGTCGGAAACGAACTGCGCTGATTGGTTGTTAATTTATGTAATGACGAATCCTTAACAGGGACATTAGTCACAAACTCCGAACTTACCATTCCGTATTGAGAGCCCGATGTCGGAATTGACGTCGTGGTTGAAAGGTCCAAGGTGGCCGTCAAGGTGAAGGTCGTCTGATTGTTGACATGACGACCGCCATCTTGTTCCCCCAACCCGGCCGTAACAATATCGGAATTAGTGGGTGGTGGAGATACATTAACAACCTCCGGAGAATTAACGCGAGCCGAAAGAGCCGAAATGGAATTCGCAACGGACATTACTACCGAGCCTTGTATCTCCGACCCATTCCCGAAAGACTGAGGCGGAGATACGACCAAATTCTCGGCCCCGGTAAAGCCGGGCGGCGGCATAATTTCACCAGCATATGAGCCGACAAGATACTCTAAAATATATTGTCGGGCCACGTTTCACATTCATCACACTTTGCGTACTGGTCGCACCAAACCCCCCGGCACGGAGGACAGGCGGAATGGGGATCTGTAGTCGGTTTGGACTTCTCACAAACAATACAGAAAACGGACGCCATGTTGGTTTTTATTTGATTCTCTCTTTGATACTCCCTGATGCGTTGACGAAATCCAGGCCAGTAATCACACAGAATCACAGTAAATCCCACGTATACAACAGGTAAATATCCCAGGTAAACAGCCAAGGTAAATATCCAGGTAAAGACGTAGGTAATCCGAGGTAATCCAATGTAGAAGTTAACTTTTTTCCAAGACACAAAGAACAACGACTCCTCCACTACGAGTTGCAATGGGAAGAAGGAAGTGACGTGGTCGGTCACGTGGGATCTGGGTACTCGCGCATGGGCATTGGGGCAGTACAGGGACTATTTTTATTCTGTGGTAATATATTACAATTAGGCAATCGCGTAAGAACACGATAGCAAAAAGTATGTGAAGGTAAGTTTAACAGCGCAAGAAATATTAATATTTCATCTCCTAAATATCAGAGGTACATCTTTTAATCATAAGAAACATGTGTACCAAGTTTCATAATCATCCAATGACAGCTGACAACTGGAGCAAAGTTACCATGTAGATGTATATGTATACATGTAGAGGCCTACATGTAAAATTTACCTAAACAGAAAACTCTTCATTTGCCATAATTTTGAGAAAAATTAATATTTCTTCTCAAAAATAGCACAGGTACATCCTCTTATCATAAGAAACATGTGTACCAAGTTTCATAATCATCCAATGACAGCTGACAACTGCAAGAAACTTTCCAAGTACAGATGTACATGTGCACTTCAGCTAAACACAAAACTCATTCATAGGGATTTTAACATTAGAGTACCCCAGGGGTAAGTACCCCCAGGTGGCATACCCACCCCCCATATTTTTTATATTTTTTTTATATTTTTTCTAATTTTTCTAGATTTTTTTTTAACTTGCTAAACCAAAAACCCATTCATTTTCAGGCAGGGGACACCGACACCGACGACGACATCCTCTTTCCCCCTCTCACAATATCTCCCCTTTACTTCGTAAGGCGAGATAATAAATCAATAAATCAGTCATCCAATCAATAAATAAATGTGATAGTATACAAACATGATATAGAAATTATATGCAAACTTAACATAGGAATTAGTGGATTTTATTAGACAAGGGGCATAACTCTGCAAAATACTTTCTGACACGACTCATTTTCGATAGGCATCTACATGTAGTTCAGGTCAAGAGAAACAACTGTATCACGTTAGGATGTTGTATATAGAACGGTTCTGAAATTATCACAATAACAATTCATAAATGAACAAGGGGCATAACTCTGCAAAATACTTTCTGACAAGACTCATTTTCGATAGGCATCTAGTTCAGGTCAAGAGAAACAACTGTATCACGTTAGGATGTTGTATATGGAACGGTTCTGAATTTATCACAATAACAAATCATAAATGGGTTTTTATTTGTAAAAAGGGGCACAACTCTGCAAAATATTGTCCGAGATGACTCATTTTCGACAGGCTTCTGATTTACGTTTAGATAAATAGATGTAACAAGTTTGGTTGCCATGCATGAAACGGTTCTGTAGATATCGTGGTAACGGACGGACGTACAGACGGACGGACAGCCGTACATGATGACGACAATACCCCTAGGCCAAAGTTGGCCGAGGGGTAAAAACCACACACGTTAACTTACGAAGTTATGTCGCCCTTTCATTTGTCGCATTTCATGAGGTTATCTATATATTTTTATAATTCCTTGATGCTTTGGACGATTTCTGTACCATATGTAATAGACTTCATTTTCACGCGAGCAGTGTGCTGGGATTACAGCATGCAAGGAAGTGTAGCTTTATCAGTGGCAATTTATGCATTGCACAAGTGTGATAGCAAGTTAATGGCATAGAAACACACAGACTCGCCCTTATCATTATTTGGGGGAGGGGGGGGGTGAGTCAGGGCTTTAGATTACACGTTAGTTACGACGGTAAACATCGCGCCCAAATTACATACGCTCAAATTAGCCCGCCCAAATTAAGAAGATCTTTACTATTCTTTTCAAGTAATGTAAAAGATTCATAGCAAAAATCGACCATAGAGGTCCATGTCCCCCGCTAGGAGCACCAGTTATGGTGGACTGGCGCTGCTGCTGCGGGGGTCATGGACCTCTATGGTCGATTTGTTTTGGTCGATGATATCTCATATCATTGATGAAGAGTATGATTTGAAAATGGAGATATCCAACTGCTTATAGTCCAATATGGCTGACGGCGGCCATATTAGATTACGCACATTGCTGAAAAACAATCCCAACCATCCTCTCACCAATGTCCACCCCAAGTTTGAAGTTGATCGGTTAAATCATTCACGAGTTATTGTCCGGACAAGAAAATCTAAGATCCAACTGCTTATAATCCAATATGGCTAACGGCGGCCATATTGGATTATGCACATTGCTGAAAAACAATCCCAACCGTCCTCTCACCGATGTCAAGGCACTCCCCAAGTTTGAAGTAGATCAGTTGAATCGTACTCTGCCAGTAATTGTCCGGACAAGATCCAACTGCTTATAATCCAATATGGCTGACGGCGGCTATATTAGATTACGCACATTGCTGGAAAACAATCCCAACCGTCCTCTCGCCAATGTCAAAGCACACCCCAAGTTTGAAGTTGATCGGTTAAATCGTTCACGAGTTATTGTCCGGACAAGAAAATCTAAGATCCAACTGCTTATAATCCAATATGGCTGACGGCGGCCATATTGGATTATGTACATTGCTGAAAAACAATCCCAACCATCCTCTCCCCGATGTCAAGGCACTCCCCAAGTTTGAAGTAGATCAGTTGAATCGTACTCCAGTTATTGTCCGGACAAGATCCAACTGCTTATAATCAGTGATGTAAGTGGACTTTTGTCAAAAAACCTGAAAATACTATCCTAGCACTTTAGGCCGGCTAGGCCCCTGGAAGCTCTGGGGTCCTAGATGGCTGGAGATGCATTCGAGCCAATTTCTGGCAAATAAAATAAGAAAATATGATTGGCAAGCCACTACGTTTTTTGTGTTGTTTTTCAAGCAAAACCTGTTTCATAATACACCCTCATTCTGATTCTGAAATAAGCAAACTTATTTTGAAAATTAATTTCTGTAAATTTATTCAGAGACTCCTGTATGGAATGATGGAACATTTGGATCACACATTGACAGATGCTTTGCCGATTTTGCGTGAGCTTGTAAAGATTTTTTTCCTGAGCTGCCGTAATGTACTCTATCATTACAAATGGTACATTCAGCCAAACCTGGCAAATTGAGTTTCCTTATGTAGTCTGAAAGGTGATCCCCGTGACAGTCGTTGTCCTCCAGCCATGACCAACGAAACTTATTTTTGATACTCCTATCCACCTCATTGACGTCTATGTCGGCACTGCGATGTAACACGCTCATGATTTTCACTCCGGCCAAAAAGGCGCAATTTTCACTTCAGACTGCCACGCAATATCCCATAATAGTTTCGGCTGCTAGCGATCTGAGCGCCAGTACTACAGGGGAGACAACTCTAGTTGTCTCCCGAGTTGTCTCCCGTATCACGTGGCGGACAAATCATTATAAAAATGGCGACTACGTCGGTTCTTCGCTAGAGATGATCGGGATCCAATTTTGAGGATTAAAAATGGTAACAATACATACTTTATCAAGATCAGGTAAAAAATGCGTTTTTGAACGCTCAAATATCGATTTAGTCGACATCAAGTATCACTTTCCTGGTAAAACCGGACGAGAATCTAAATTTCTACAAAAAACGAATTTTTTCCAAGTTTCAACAAAAAACCGGATTTCCGGCAAAAACCGGAAGACTTACATCACTGTATAATCCAATATGGCTGACGGCGGCCATATTAGATTACGCACATTGCTGGAAAACAATCCCAACTGTCCTCTCGCCAATGTCAAGGCACCCCAAGTTTGAAGTTGATCGGTTAAATAGTTCACGAGTTATTGTCCGGACAAGAAAATCTTACGGAATTATGGAATCACGAAATTACAGAATCACAGAATTACAGACACCGGTGTTTCTAAGTCCCCCACTAAGTTAGCGGGGGACAAAAAATAAAAGTGTTTTGAAGTGAATAATTGACCAGACAGAAAAAGCCAATTCAAAGACTGCCGACCGAAGATCATACGGGTTTTCCAGCACTCGGAAACCTTCAGTGGCTCATATCATTATACTGATTCCCGGGCTCCAATTCTGTGTAACGTTACATGTGTAATGTGGTACAGCCTACATTATAACTACATGCAGCATCAGGCCCGGAAAATGTATTAAACACGTGGTCTGGTATTGCAAAGTTACGACATAGCTTTAATTTTACACTGGCGGCGAGTTAAAATATGAAGTTGGTTCTGTGAATCATGTTTGACTCGGCCGCATTCAATTAGCGTGATGAATGAGGTTTACCTAGACAAATTTGCTGTGCGAAAGAGAAAACTCTGTTTCAGCGAGCCGACAGACATACCGCACTTCGACGGTTTCCGATTTTAACATATGTCAGGTTGTCGGCGTAGTTTGACAGTGCCAAATTGTGTAAAGCTAAGTTTTTCAACACGATATTCGTCTAAAAACATTACCATGAGTGGACATCGTGGTCGTCCTAGGACAACGGGTAAATCCCACAATAAAGCAAGTGGGACATATTTCACAAAACGAGATGACAAAGTCAGATCAGATGAACAAGGCGCAGCTACCACCCGTAGCTCAAATCTCCGCATTCACACGGAGCTACACGGAATTTACACGGAACAACACGGAACTGCAAAATTTCCGTGTAAGCTGAATATATCCACACGGAGCTTTCTCCGTGTTGACACGGAAGGACACGGAGTTTGTGGACTTTGATTATTTTTGACATGGATTGGACTTAGATTATTTTTCAATAATAGGATATACATTTATACAGGTCCAGGCCGTATTGGACATAGCAATGTAAGATAATGTGCTACATATAAGAGAGCACAATTTCAATGGCATCAAATACAGCATTCCCCAATACAGCCAAATGCACTACATGTAAATGACATAACAAACAAATGAAAGTTCAATCAAGTTCTGTTTTAATTCAACTCTCAAGAATAGACATATTATACAAGTCAAAATCTTATGAACAAAAGTTATCTTATAGTTTCTCAAGCAGAACCTCACCAAACTAACATGAACCGTAATCAGTACTTATCATTTTCACTACGTATCCAAGGCTCAAAATATATGCTCGTTTCTCACTATTGTTATACTTTTGTTCTCATTAGTTCATTAATACTTTAAGGATTATCCTTTGAAAAAATATTACCTTACCTTTCTTTGGAGTAAAAAAAAAAAAATAACTCAGTGATTTATTTTTTTGTTTATTTATTTATTTTTGGAAAGGCAAACTCTAAATAAATCAAATTAATAAAATTATTACACCAGACCTCTGTCACATGGCTTTTGCAAAAGAAACAAAGTCCTTAAGTTAAACTGGAATAAGTTAAAGGAAACAAAACTATCCACAGTTTCTAACATGGGATTCGGCATGTTGTTGTTGTTGTTGTATTCAACATTTGGATTTCCATTCAAAGTCGCGGGAGTTTTAGAGTCTTGTGAAATCAGCAGCAGTTTTAAACATTGATGTCGCCCAAGTATTCAAATATTTCTTCCTTCTGAGTCTTTGCTTTCGCAGTGATACTTTTTAGACAACATAGACTTGATCAGTTTAGTTACAGAGTTCACGCAAATATGAATCCACGAAAACTGAACCCTAGCAAAGGCCAGATGAATTGCCGATTTGCAAAAAATTCGGAATCGAAACTCCAAAAATCCGGAAGCGGACTCCAAAATTAGAAGTATCGTGACAAGTTTAATTAAGACTAATTACTGTCCTTACAAACGACAAGAATTATTTTATTCTTCAGACAGTTCAGTATTCTAAGTGAGAATTGGTAGTATTCTCATGAAAGAAAAATAATTGATCCAGAGATCCGATTTTAGGTTGAAGTCCGAGTTTTTATACATACACTTCTCGAGCCGTTTATTTTTGGCGCGTAGCATTGAGAGGTTGGGGGAAGTCGCGGGAAGAGAGAGAGAGAGAGCAGACGCTAATTCAAAACAACTAAAATGATATTCTTGTCATTGAACAACAACATGATTCGTCGGTCGGTACATCCAAAACAGACACAATAACAACAGACTCTACCATCCGCCTGAGTGATGATACTGAATGAATTTCCCCTGCAAGAATAGCGCCAAATTTCGCTGTTTCAATAGTTGTTGGCGGGTGTTCGTTGTACTTCTGTCCAGTTCTGGTTCAACCAGTATGTCGTAAATGGATGCTTTTAATTATACACTTGGTAGTCTGACAAACGTTTGGGCAACACTCTTACTGCCATTTGATGATGACGTGTGAATCATGTGTCCGAATACCCTACCCCAAAGGCCGCCGGGCTGATGTGCGTCCGACGACATTCGACAACAACAACACATCTGGTAAGATTGTTCACTGTGATGTTCCGTGGTTGTCTTTCATGTTACTCATTGAAGTTCAAAAAACAACCAAGTTTAATTAAACCTGTGACTGTGTTTGTTAAGTTGAAAAATGTAAAACCACCACCTGAACATGCTCGTTCGTTCCTGACATTTCCACAACAAATTCTGCTCAAAAGAGGACACTGTACAACTATGGCATGTGTGGCAACTTCACCAAGAAATTCAGAAAAGCAAAATTGTGATCCTTGATAAACTATTAATTTCAATAATTGTTTAATATCCAAAAGATTCATTTGTGTAAAAATTTATATCCGAAATATGAGCAAAAACGTCAAAATATTAATTTTATATTTGATTTTATTTGTTTGCATTTTATTTTCAGGTAGGCCTATATCGGTGTACTGATTGTGGAACTGATATTGGGGAATTTCGGAAGAACAGCATGAAGAGGCATACTGGACACCCCTGCCCAGGTTGGAGTTGTGACACAAGACATACTGTCGATCCATAATTTTCAAAGAAGTAGCACTGTGCTGGAATTTACTGGAAAAAAACACGTTCACAAGGCATGGATCAATCCTTTCAGTGAACCGAGTGTTGACGAAATATTATTGGATGCCTAGATGAAAGATTTTTTTATAAAATCGTGACATGGTTATGTCACTGAACATGCTAAAGTGTGTTAACTATTCACAATTTAAAGAAATTGATAGTCTTCCCAGATCATGAGAGAGTTTGCTCCTATTATGCATTGGAGTTTCATATATCTAATTAAATATATTGCCAGGGCCAGACAGTGCAATAAATTTTGAAAAGCCCCACACCTCCTAAGTATTTACATACCGTCTCTTGTTTAGGACTCTGGATAACAGGTAGGAAAATATACAATACCATGCTGAGTCGATTATGTCACTCAAGTTTATAATAGTGATATTTCAACCTTTAAAATACCAAATTAAATATAATTCATATCACCTTCTTGTCTTGTTCTTCATATTCAAAACCTAACAAATTAACTTGTGTTTGTGATTATATGTGAGCTATCTGAGGAGCTGTGCCAGTGCATCACCCCAATATCTTCTTTCCATTCGTCCTCGTAAACCAGGCACCCAGGACTCGTGAGAGATGTTATTATACTTGGTTGGGTTACAAACTTAAATATTTGCACATTTTTGTGATTTTCGGATGTCAATCACATATGTACATGCAATATTGCAGCAACATGCTTGACTGGAATGCTGCTGCAATTTTAGCTTGTGGCGACTTGTTGCAGCAATATTGCCGCTATTGCAGCAACCTAATTTGCATAGGAAAAGATATTGCTGCAATATTGCTGCAACTAGTCACCAGAAGGCTTGTATTTTAATAAGGGCTGTGCAATATGCATAATTCTGTCATTTTTCAGTTTCCGTGTTCCACACGGAGTAACTCCGTGTGACTCCGCATCATTCGGAGTTTTCTCCGTGTCAATATGCATATTTCAGTCATTTCTCAGTTTCCGTGTTCCTCCGCGTTCCTCCGTGTCATGCGGAGTTTTCTACACGTAGATTCCGTGTTGAATCGTCCCAATACTCCGCATGATTCCGCGTGGCCAATGCGGAGCCATGCGGAAATCAACTACACGGAGTTTACGCGTAGTTACGCGTAGATTCCGTGTGTCACGCGGAGATCTGATCTACGGGCAGTGGCCTCTGTATTAGGAAATTTTTCTCAGCCCCGCCTTACGACGTACCATCCACGAGTGAAAGCCAAATATGGCCAGATCGTCCGAGCCAGAAAAGGACGTAATTCTGGAAACCGAAACAGGTATTTTGGAACGATCTCCAACAGAAACGGGCTAAAGGGTTGAATTAGAACAATCTGACCGGGAAGAGGGTGTTTTGACCGATGTTCTGGGTGAAAGGGAAAGTGATACTCCGCGGGCAGAGCTCTCCTACATTGGTCCCTGAAAATGTACCAGAGAAGTCTGAAATGAAATCCGCGGGTAAGACAGACCAGAGACTGCGGAACATCGACAGTCTATTGCATCAATTTTCAGACTTCGTATACGCAAATGTTGGTTTTATTTGTAAAACATGTAATGTCTACGCCTCGCCCGGTGATTCTAAAAACCCCATGGCTCGAGTATTCCTCAGTGGGAGGTCTGGTCTTTGTGATCACCCAACACGCGGATTACAGCAACATCTACGTACAGATGTACATTCCCGTTCTCAAATAAATGAGAGAAACACAAAGCACACTCTAGCACGTGGGGGCCTTGCTGGTCTGATCATTCTACAACGATAACTAAGAATCGTGAATATTTTTCCCACTTACTGTTGACACTTGATTATCTCAACAATCACCAGATAGTGAAATCACAGTTGGGGGATTTCATTCTTTTTGTTATATATATATATATATAGACAACAATATTGCCATATTTTTATTAATGTTTTGCAATCAATCTTATAAATAGTAGTAAATTAAAACACTCTGTAGAACCTCTGAAATTGCTAAATTGAGTCCGGCTAAAAATGGGCTCTCCTAATCACTCATTTTAAATAATTTCCAAGGTACAGTAATAAGTTTGGTGACAAAAATTAAAGCAGTATGTTGTACCAGTTAAATGTGTGGACACAAATATGGTTCATGCAAAAGTTTTAGGATAAATCATATGATGTGGAATAGAATGATTTAATAGCAAAATGAAATTCAGAACTAACAGCAGTTCAGTACTCCCCTGCCAGTTACTTCATATTATACTTCTGAAATAAAATATGGTTGATTTAACAGCAAAATTGAAGAAAAATGTTATTCCTTCATTTAAGGCGACACGAAATTCAAACTAACAGGGGTTCAATACTGCAGGGATTCCCCTGACACTTATTTCCTCTGGTACTTATGAAATAAAATAATGTCACCAACCTATTAGTTGTTACTATAAAGGAATATATTGTAGGTGAATAACCATGTGTGCGTGAAGAAACAATGTACACTGCATCTCATACATGAGGCTGTAGCCTTATAAGACGCCAAGCAAAAGCCTTGGCATCTTATCTCGGTAGTTGAAAGTGAAATAAAAACAAGAAACATTCAGAAAAATACTTAATTCCAAACCTCTTACACTCCCCTGAGTATGTCCTTTCTGTTCTATGATCACCAAACTGTGAGTGGATGGTGTCATTGGGGCATTGTGCACAAGGACAGAAACATTTTATCAACAATTTCTACGACCTCGATTTTCGACGCCATGTTTGTGTAATGCGCATGTGTCGAGCAAAACAACATCCGGTTAAAAACGCACATGGCTAGTTAAACCATGCCCACATGTAGCCATGTGCGTTTTAACTGCTGTTGTCCCATAGAGATCACGTGGGCAAAGTTTCACATACTGATTGGCTCGTCGGCACACAGGGAAAGACTCACTTGATACATGCTGAGCTTTTGCAGCTTTGTTTGCACTATTGGGTGGTATCTCCGATCTTAAGTCCCCCTGGCAGCTGACTTTTTTTTTTACATAAAGCCATATTTGAACAGACCTGCCATTTTGTCAGTGCTCACGACAACAAGGGGTTTCTCTTGAATGGCTACAGGTTGTGGTACATCATTCCATGTGACCAACATGCTTCGAACAGCCTGTACACTGCTCAACAAGCAGCAGAAATACAAAGTGCACATAGACACATGGACGTCAACAATCAGACCAATCAAATAGTACCTAGGCCTTGAGGAAATCCCCTTTCAACATTCATTCTGCAACAGCAACATACAGCATGGCGAGTTTACTTTCGTCGATATTTGCATGCGAATTTGGCGAATAAAACTAAGAAAAAAATCGACCATAGAGGTCCATGTCCCCCGCTAGCAGCACCAGTTATGGTGGATTACATCCACCATAACTGGCGCTGCTGCTGCGGGGGCCATGGACCTCTATGGTCGATTTTTTGGGGTCGATGATATCTCATATCATTGATAACAGTATGATTTGAAAATGGAGATATCGCTGATGAGCTTAACATAAATCTAATACAGCAGATGGCACCCATATTGGATTATGCACATCCATAAAACATAATACATGACTGTCCTCTCACTAAGGTCAAGGAACTCCCAAAGTAGATCAGTTGAATCGTACGCCAGCTATTGTCCGGACAAGATCAAACTGCTTACAATCCAATATGGCTGACGGCGGCCATATTAGATTATGCACATTGCTGAAAAACAATCCCAACCGTCCTCTCACCAATGTCAAGGCATACCCCAAGTTTGAAGTTGATCGGTTAAATCGTTCACGAGTTATTGTCCGGACAAGAAAATCTAAGATCGAACTGCTTATAATCCAAAATGGCTGACGGCGGCCATATTTGATTACGCACATTGCTGAAAAACAATCCCAACCGTCCTCTCACCAATGTCAAGGCACACCCCAAGTTTGAAGTTGATCGGTTAAATCGTTCACGAGTTATTGTCCGGACAAGAAAATCTAAGATCGAACTGCTTATAATCCAAAATGGCTGACGGCGGCCATATTTGATTACGCACATTGCTGAAAAACAATCCCAACCGTCCTCTCACCAATGTCAAGGCACACCCCAAGTTTGAAGTTGATCGGTTAAATCGTTCACGAGTTATTGTCCGGACAAGAAAATCTAAGATCGAACTGCTTATAATCCAAAATGGCTGATGGCGGCCATATTAGATTACGCACATTGCTGAAAAACAATCCCAACCGTCCTCTCACCAATGTCAAGGCATACCCCAAGTTTGAAGTTGATCGGTTAAATCGTTCACGAGTTATTGTCCGGACAAGAAAATCTAAGATCGAACTGCTTATAATCCAAAATGGCTGACGGCGGCCATATTTGATTACGCACATTGCTGAAAAACAATCCCAACCGTCCTCTCACCAATGTCAAGGCACACCCCAAGTTTGAAGTTGATCGGTTAAATCGTTCACGAGTTATTGTCCGGACAAGAAAATCTAAGATCGAACTGCTTATAATCCAAAATGGCTGACGGCGGCCATATTTGATTACGCACATTGCTGAAAAACAATCCCAACCGTCCTCTCACCAATGTCAAGGCACACCCCAAGTTTGAAGTTGATCGGTTAAATCGTTCACAAGTTATTGTCCGGACAAGAAAATCTAAGATCGAACTGCTTATAATCCAAAATGGCTGATGGCGGCCATATTTGATTACGCACATTGCTGAAAAACAATCCCAACCGTCCTCTCACCAATGTCAAGGCACACCCCAAGTTTGAAGTTGATCGGATAAATCGTTCACGAGTTATTGTCCGGACAAGAAAATCTAAGATCGAACTGCTTATAATCCAAAATGGCTGACGGCGGCCATATTTGATTACGCACATTGCTGAAAAACAATCCCAACCGTCCTCTCACCAATGTCAAGGCACACACCAAGTTTGAAGTTGATCGGTTAAATCGTTCACGAGTTATTGTCCGGACAAGAAAATCTTACGGAATTACGGAATCACGGAATTACGGAATCACGGACACCGGTGTTTCTAAGTCCCCCCCCTACTAAGTAGCGGGGGACAAAAATAAGCGATTACCCATATTTAGCAATTTCATAGCAGGTTTTATACTTTCTAGCAATTCAGGGCTGCCTGATAAACTGCGTTGGACAATCATCTGAATGACAAATTATTTTTACCGGACAGCACGATATTTTGCCCGACATGTCTGATGAATCAATGTATATTTCGTTCCGTGTGCAGTCATTGTGAACCAATTAAGGTTGGGCCACCATCCCAGTTAAAATCAGGCTTTGCTATGGTTGATTCAGCAGTGCATGACTTCAAAATTTGATTTATTTGTAGAATGACATCGTTTGGCCTCCTTGCATTGCAGGTGTATAAAGTATAATTTGCAAGCTAAAATCTTCGAAATGTCGGCAATTGTGTTTTTGGTCCAAGAGATCTAGTTTCACTTGAATTGTCAGTCATCATGACCCAACAACTTGAAGGCCTACGTGTAGGCAATACAATTTGCGGATTTTTACTGGCATGTCAAATTGACATCTTAGATGTCAAATTGACATCTTAGATTGTCTATGTCAAATCAACAAAGGAACAAAGAAACACGGTACCAGAGCTTGATAATAGTTCAATATACATGTGAAATGATTACCTGAGGGAGCCATTAGAGTCGGTAACTGTCGCAGTGTTTTGAGACTTTCGACGTCGGACATTTCGGAATATTGACATGGTCGTTCGGTTCTGGAATAGCCTAGCTCACCTCACTGCCTTGCCTGCTGCAAAAACTGAAGACAAACCAAAAAGCATATCAGTCCACAGATTACCTTTCTACCTGCAATTTACAATGTACTCCTGATTTATGCTAAAATATATCCATTTAAACGGAACGAATATTAGTCTGTCAACTGTCAGATAAGCAATAATCTGCCTTCAAATCAGATGACAGAATTATTATCCGAATTCATCAGGCCTGAACAATGCGAACTGTGTCGGGCCAACAATATTACTAATAATGGTCTGATTCACAGAGCTAAACAGGACTTCCTCAAATCTGAGATAGAAAATGACAAACATCATAACGTTACCCATGGAAAATTATTAACAAACTAAACCCAAACAGTAACAGGACTACCCCCTTCTCATAAAAGTTCTTAACTGACCCGGATGCTATTGTTGATAACTCAACAATTTCTGCTGCTACCAAAAGATAACAGTGCCCCTGGTTTAACTCTTACCAAACTTCAAGACTATGTTTCTCAAAAACTTTCTCCTGGTAATACCTTCTCAATTCCACCTGTGACTGAATCATTTGTATTTAACTACCTTCATGAATTGGACCCATCCTAAAGTACGGGTCTGGATGGAATTAGTCCTAAATTTCTGAAGATAACGGCAGACATAATAACTCCCATCTATAACAAGAACCCCCTGATTATCGGTCTCGGGGCAAGTCTAGGATGAAACAAGTTGGAAATAGAAGCCTGAATAAGACTGTGAATCTAGCCGAATATGACACACAAAACAGGATATATATTGCGCAATCAATATCACTCATCACAGGTTGACTGGCCATGTGACACTGAACAATGGAGGAGGAATAGCTGTCCTAGAGGGGAAAAATCGAATACATGAAGAATGTAACTGGGTTTCTTTGAACATTTTAACCGGATTAGACCCGAATCTATTCATTTAACTGTACTATACAAATTTCCCTTGCTTACCCTATTTCTTCTAACTTTTTGAACAGCATTTTTAGACTTAGAAGCAGAAAAAATCCATCTTTATGCCAACAGAGGCTAAATTCTATGGCATGACTGACTGTTATTTATCCCAAGAACTGAAAAGATAGCTAGTAAAATTTGAGGAATATCTGCAGAATTTATCTCCACGGTAGCCTTTTGTCGTCTGAATAATTAGAAGAAAAAGAGTAATGATACATAGAATTATATGTTGGACTTGCATTTTGGTCTTAATTCAACAATTACTCTGATACATGTACCATCATCCTCACTCAAACGAAAGTAACTTGTAGACAGCCAGGATCCTGAGTATGTATAAGGAAACACTGAAAACGCCAAGTCAGAGAACATGCATTGGTCATTGTCATAAAAAAAACACTCCCCATCCGTCACTGATTGTATCTGGAAACGAGACTCGGATTTCTGTGTTCAATAAAATTATTTCCACTGATTGCAGTCATAGTTGTGGTGGTTGAGGAGACCCGTTCTGCTGCTTGGTTCAAGAAAGAGAAATTTAAATGTTTTCATATAATTTCTGAAATGTATTTTCCCATGCCAAATTGACTCATTTCAGAGCATTGGTGAAGGTTTTCATAAGAGAAAGTCAAAATATAGGAAATATAGGACGTTTTGATTAAAATATAGGAAAACATAAGAATGACTCAAAAATATAGGAAAATATAGGCGGCACTTGACGGCCTGCATGTGTCTGACCTGTCTCACTTTGTAGAGAGGGATGACAGGTGTATGGCATATGTAAAACTCATCATTTCATAGAGTTTAACTTGTTTCAGGAGATTTCTATTTTATTCTCTAGAGATCACAGATATTCATTTAAAGGAATTTAGATATCGATCAATTTCAGGAGACATTTCTCTGTTGAAGTGTTCATAATATGTCGAGGATAACCTATCTTTCCCATGCAGTTGTAGCTGACCTTGACCTTTTCAAACATACATCCGGAAATCATGGAGAGGCTCTGTGATTGCATGGTCAGAATGAGAACATGGAAACAGGGGTGTTGGTCTCAGATCTACATGAGCACCGAGTAAAGAGTGGGTGTGGATATTGTACATGTAGATCAAGTTTTAATCAGAGTAGGTCATCCATGTCAACACAGGTGAAAATTTCCATAAATGCAGCAGAGAATGGAAACGATTTGGACAGGCTAATAAATGTTGAAGGATGAATTGTGAGATGCTGCCAACAAAAGTTGGTGACAATAAAATGTCAAGTGAATTACATGTATGACCCACCTGATCCAAGGTGAAAATACCATCTCCAAAAGTCTTCTATCCATCCAAGGAATTTAGCAATGAGCAGATTTATCATCACGTATCACATGGTTCCGATTCACCCCTCGTGGCATGTGGAAGTTCTCACAGCATCTCAGCTGGATAAACAGACAATGGTCACTGTCGATGCCGTCGACATTTACATACATGTATCTAAACTGAATAATTGCTCAATGTAACATCTGATTATGACCGTTGGGAAAAACCAGGCATTGCATTACTGTCTTATAGGCGGGAATGTCCGATCCAGCTTGAGCCAATCATGTCAACCTTTCAATCAAAGGGAGTGGCCTCAGAGACACCTGTAAAAGAATTCATACAGCATATTAAGGCATAAGGAAGGGTTCAATGGAAAACACCTCCTGAATCAGTGATCATACATACAAATATTAAAATAAAAACAGCCAGACGGTTGGACAGCTACCGGAGCAACTCTATTACAGTCTAGAGGTAGATAATAATGGCATAGGCAGGTTAACCCAGAATATATTACAGGTAACTGCAGGTGAGGGGAACACTATGTATTATAAATAGATCGACGTGCTCATTTTATAGACATGAGCAGACACAGACAGAGCTCCAGAATTACAGAGTGATAATATCTGGGATTATTGAGCACTGCTCTGTTTAACAGCTATGACAATCCCTCTTAATAATTCAATCACAGGAAGTAAAATTTCACACTGCAAAATCTAGGGGTGATCAAAAGTATTAGAACAGGAAGTTCACAGAATGGTTAAAAATCTTGCATACATGTATAATTCATTATTTCTAATTTATTTCAATGGTTTTAGAGGGTGATATTGAATTTTGTACCCAAAATTTGGAGAGTTTGATAGGACTTAACCACAGTCTGGAATATTCATGTTTGGTGGAATCAGTTCACTTCTAACAAGTCCGGAAAAAAAGCCGACATAAAGCCCACATACATGTATACAAACAAACGTGCTCATGTATGTATGTACTAGTACAAGAGACTAAAGACTTAGGGTACGGCTTGAATTCAAACAGACTTGGTTCCAGTCCCTGGTGTAACGACTGGAGCATATCTGAGTTCAGTCTTCCCCAAACAATATGCATTACTATTTTAGTACCAGCCAAGTTTTCTGCATGTACCTCTGGGGGCAAAATACATCTCAATTATGCATATACAAGCTATGCTCTTTTCATTTCATGAAATGACAAAGAAGTTGACCCCTCGTGACAATTTATGAACACCTACATGTACCTACTCCTTTGATAATTTCCTTTCCAGCAGTCAAAATTAATGCCCACCTGCCTGGAGTCATGGTAGGGCTTTGAATACAACCTTAAAGGGGAACCCAAATGGTCTGGGGTCACTTTTAGAAGAAGTGCGCATGATTCTGATTAAGCAGGTTAGGGTGATCCTGCTTTCCAAAATGAAGGTAAAAAGGGTCGTTTTTGGTCAATAACTTTTGATCCCTAATTAACCAATGCTTCAAATCTTCATGGGCATCAATTTATACACTCGTGTTTCATGTCCTACAATTAATCTGCCATTTTAAGAACCAGTCCATGTTGTTTAAACAGCACGATAGATGTTTCTCCTATTATCATGCAAATTGGACAGATGACAATCATTTTTTTTACTGCCATTTGATGCAGATATATATATGTCTGTGTGCGCCTCAAGAGGATTTTGCTGAATTCATTATGTGAACTGATTTATTGAGCAAGGACAACCTTTTTTTACCTTCATTTTAGAGAGCGGGATTGCCCTAACCTGGTAAGATACTGGTTACTCCAAACAGTTGAGATATTGGAGTTGGAATTATAAATCTGATACCCAAGTTTAGGGGAACTGCAAAGGTGATCTGGGTTATCTCACCAAGTGAACTCAAGATAATGAGCTAGTTTTATGATCGAATATCCAGAGGTGCTACTACAATCTCTTCCAAATTAATACTATTGCTCATTGGTAGCATTATGGAAACTATTTAGGTTAGGTTTTGGAAAAATTCTAATTATATTAGGGAATACGGTTACCATAGAACAGGTTACGAAGGGCTTTATTTTGAAAAAAATGTGCAGGATAGGAAATTTTAATCACTGCAATATGTAGTAGTAAAGGTCTATGCAAATGACAATCATTAAAAATATCACTCGAACTATTTAAGTTTCTGGAATAATATGCTTGGTTTACTGTTGCTATCGTAACCATATATCTGAAACCACAGCTAACCAATTGACAAAGTGATACCCAATCACCTGCAAAAACAGTGTTCATGTAATACAAAATATTAGAAATCTGAATATTTCATGTCAATAGGGTGAGGGTGATTGAATATCAATAGGGTGATTGAATGTCAATAGGGAGACTGAATGTCAATAGGGTGACTGAATGTCAATAGGGGGCTTGCATGTCAATAGGGTGACTGAATGTCAAAGGGATGGTTGCACGTCAATAGGGAGACAATGGCAATAGGGTGACTGAATGTCAATAGGGTGACTGAATGTCAATAGGGTGTTTGCACGTCAATAGGGTGAATGAATGTCAATAGGGGAGGCGGAGGGGCGGGAGTACCTACTTGTAACAGAGCAGATCTAATGCTGCCATTTTATAGTGCTGTCCCACCGAAATATCACATGACATCACAGACACCCCCCTCAGTCACATTATACGGACACTGAGCGAACCAGTCCTTGTTCTATCCTCTTAATGCTGAGCGTAAGCGAGAAAGCAACAAGTTCCATTTTTCAAGTCTTTGGTATGACCCGACCTGGGATCGAACCCAGTACCTACCGCTTACGAGGCCGACGCTCTACCATTAGGCCACCGGAGTGCGGTGAATGTTAATGTGAGGGTGATTGAATGTCAATGAGGTGATTGAATGTCAATAGGCAGGGTTAGATGCAGGATTTTCGCCAAAGTCCTTGTTTGAAAATAGCTTTGTCGTTAGTTGAAAAAACTAATTTTGCAAAATAGCTAATATCACTCAAATGGTGTTGAACATGCCAAAACATGGTCAGTTTGTGTTCTTTGAGTGTTTTACACAAACTACTCCCCCTGATATTCACTTTAATCTATGAGTTTTCTAAAATAAAGTCATTTGATTTTGTGGAAAAATGGTCATTTGATTTTATAGTTGTGTCCTTTTTAAGGACGCTGTGAGACCCTGTATCTAACTCTGATAGGGTGATTGCATGTCAATGGGGTGATTGAATGTTAACAGGGTGATTGGATGTTACTATGGTGATTGAATGTTAGAATGATGATTCAATGTTAATGTGAGGGTGATTGAATGTCAATAGGTGATTGAATGTCAATAGGGTGATTGTATGTCAATAGGGTGACTGAATGTTAATAGAGAGATTGAATGTGTATGTGACAATCTTTTACTCCCCAATTATCAAACTGTTTTGATTTTTCACGACTGCGTCATGAGCATTTGGGACGATGATCTTAGCTAGCGAAGGGAATGCCCCATTTCATCAAAGTGATCGTAAACCCTAAAGTAAAGTTTCCATCAAATGGAAGACCATTGGAAACCGTGTCTGAAAATATTTTTTGTCATTTTTTACGATTTTATTACACAGAGCGAATCGCAAATAAAGCAGGAGATTCTATGGTGGTCTGTTTTGATCACATCCAGTTCCGGGACGTCACACTGCCTTAATACATATATTTTAAACTTTGTATGCACTTTCCAATGCTCGACACAAACTTTGAGTTTCAACACAGACCCACTGTTCCAATGAGCATGTTTCACCAAAATCGAGGAAATTAAATGCAAGATTCAAATTGTTTTGGTACTTATGAATTACCATACAAAAAGTTAAGTATTTTTTACCGGGTTAGAAAAAATCGCATAAATGAAGTAAAAATATATTTGGATACAGTTGAAATTTGTCTTTCATTTAACCTTCCCTTCGTCGGGGGGTTTACTATCACTTGAAATAATTAACCTTAACAGATTGACCTGATTCACATATATTTTGCCCAATGCCAACTGGTATACACATTAGTAATACTGTTGGTAGTGGTTTGCCAAGAAACCAGACACAAAGGTAGACAGGAGGGACACGAATGTGGGATTTGCTACATTATTATTTGATCAGATTTTGTGTGATTGTAGGCGCATGTCTAAACTAAAACACGACCAAATGGCTCACAGATTCAGCAGTTCAGAGCCTGGAGAAGGTAATGATATTCCGTTCAAGGATAATTTTGATCCTCATTGTATGGTTTCATATATCTGTCTATGTAATATAACTGTCTCACAAAAACATCCATTTAAAGTCACAGATTAAGACCAAGTTCTAGATCTCAACTAAACTGACGAAGTCATCAAAGCTCATACCGA
Organism: Hanleya hanleyi; assembly: GCA_036873755.1. Classification (NCBI taxonomy): domain Eukaryota; kingdom Metazoa; phylum Mollusca; class Polyplacophora; order Lepidopleurida; family Hanleyidae; genus Hanleya; species Hanleya hanleyi. The sequence continues at coordinate 22,784 of JAVTVY010047370.1, read as the reverse complement.
AACAGTTTGCGCCTATGGTCCATTCAACCTTGCACAGTTCAATTTTATTTTTTTGGTTTTTGGTTTCTCAAAATCAAAAATTGAAATTTGACAGTCTATTTTCAATTTTTGATTTTGTAATCTGAAAATCAAAAATTGAAGTTTGACCATCAATTTTCAGTTTTTGTTTTTGGTTTCTCAAAATCAAAAATTGAAATATAACGTCAATTTTTATGACATCACTTCCGATATGATGGATAGAATAGAAAACGCAAATCGGGTCGTATATGAGGTGTGAAGCGTGAGAGACATGTGGCCCATCAGACAGGTCTGAATAGGTGGCATACTGCTGTTCTCATTGGTTATTAGCATTGAGGGTTCAAGCCAACCAGGACACAGTCTTTGACTTTTTTTTTTTTTTGAGTTCTGAAAATAGATGTCCAAAGCACTAAGAAAGTGAACAGCATTCACACAACTGCTATTGGTTGTTGATTAAAAATATAGTAGGCTACTCATAAAGATTAGATACCAACAAAGTATGTAATACCAATAAGCATAAGCATCTCGCTGACGAGCGGCGAAATCCATGTATGAGAAAACCGAAAACAAAAACTGAACTGTACAAGGTTACACGGATATGGCTGGCCAAGTGTAGTTGCAATATTCAATAATATATTTGTTCATTTCAATATTATATATTTCAATTTATATTCAATAATTACAAATATATGCAAAGACTTCATACAATCTATATTTATATGCAATAACTTAAAATTTATGTATTGGAAACCTTTTTCGTTCAGGTACATTGTTGGGGGTTTTTTATTCAAAATTTTTTTTTGTGCGAAGTTTTTTTCATTTGTACTCGAAGCAGATGTAAAATATATTTGCAATCATTGCATCGTGGGTAATACCTAACCCCGCCTATTTGGTTATGTAATGAGGGTTTTCATTTGCTATTGGGAAATCGACAGCAAAAAATGGAGGCATCTTTGACAGTTGGTTTGCCTTCATTCACAGAAGATCTCGTCTTTGGCTGTCGAGTTCATCTTTGATAATGTTTGTCTGCCTCCATTCTTGGTCTCAAATCACAAACAAACGCCTTGAGTGTAGGGAACCTGACCAAAGAGACCCTCCAGTAACAATTCCCTGGGGCTATTGCGAGAGAGAGACTGCAAGTGGCTAGCTGCGATTGCGAGTGTCACTCCATGTTTCAGGGGCCGAAATATTCAAAATAATTTACCTGTCGCACGAGACAGGTGACCAAAAAGCTTACCTGTCACTTTCAAGAATGCCCTGAACATGCGATCGCTGAAATAGTCAAGCTTGTGATTCAAGATTAATGTCAAAACTACATGTTGCCAGTTACCAGTAAATTAATGACACCTTGTTCCCATGCACTAATTGGCATCTGTTTTGAATGAATTTTGTAAAAGGTATATTTTGAACACCAAGAAATAACTAGAGGTTCCGCTTTGACCCTTGAGTTGCCGCTCCGGCATGAAGCCTATGCTGGTTGTTTTTTTGGGCAAAAACATACGTCTCCCCCAACCTCCCACCTTGCCTTGAATGGGCACATAATTTAAGGGAAAGTGCTATAAAATGAATGTAGCAATAAGTATCTTAAACAAAGCTGCGTATCTAAAAATATTAATTACAAAGAAGCGATTTTCATTGTATATACATGTACAAGTAGATGAACGGTTGGACGGACATCGGACACGGATGAATGCATGCACACATACACGAAAACCTGATCAAATGCGGGGGCTATCCCAATGAAGCTTCCATCCAAGTTTGGTGAAATTCCATCCAATAGTTCTCAAGGTATCTTGCAGACAAAGCCTGTATATACATGTACAAGCAGATGGACGGACGGACGGACACGGACGAATGCAGGCACACACACCAAAACCTAGTCAAATGAGGGGCTATCCTAATGAAGCTTCCATCCAAGTTTGGTGAAATTCTGTTCAGTAGTTCTCCAGATATCTTGCAGACAAGCCCTGTATATACATGTACAAGTAGACGGACGGACGGACACCGGACATGGATGAATGCACGCACACACACCAAAACCTAATCAAATGAGGGGGCTATCCCACTATAGCTTCTACATGTATCCAAGGGGAGTGAGATTCCGTCCAGTAGTTCTCAAGATATCTTGCAGACAAGGCCTGTACATACATGTACAAGTAGATGGATGGACAGACGGACACCGGACACGGATGAATGCATGCACATACACCAAAACCTAATCAAATGAGGGGGCTATCCCAATGAAGCTTCCATCCAAGTTTGGTGAAATTCTGTCCAGTAGTTCTCCAGATATCTTGCAGACAAGCCCTGTATATACATGTACAAGTAGATGGACGGACGGACAGACACCGGACATGGACGAATGCACGCACACACACCAAAACATAATCAAATGAGGGGGGCTATCCCACTGAAGCTTCCATCCAAGTGTGGTGAAATTCCGTTCAGTAGTTCTCAAGATATCTTGCAGACAAGGCCTGTATATACATGTACAAGTAGATGGACGGACGGACGGACACCGGACACGGATGAATGAACCCACATACACCAAAACCTAATCAAATGAGGGGGCTATCCCAATGAAGCTTCCATCCAAGTTTGGTGAAATTCCATCCAGTAGTTCTCCAGATATCTTGCAGACAAGCCCTGTATATACATGTACAAGTAGATGGACGGACGGACGGACACCGGACATGGATGAATGCACGCACACACACCAAAATCTAATCAAATGAGGGGGCTATCCCACTAAAGCTTCCATCCAAGTGGGGTGAAATTCCGTCCAGTAGTTCTCAAGATATCTTGCAGACAAGGCCTGTATATACATGTACAAGTAGATGGACGGACGGACGGACACCGGACACGGATGAATGCACGCACATACACCAAAACCTAATCAAATGAGGGGGCTATCCCAATGAAGCTTCCATCCAAGTTTGGTGAAATTCCATCCAGTAGTTCTCCAGATATCTTGCAGACAAGGCAAGGGGACGGACAGACATCCATCCAGACATCCATCCAGACATCCAGACAGACAGCACAAACACTAGATTGGGGGAGACATAATTATTGGCTACCTGTCACTGGAGACAGGTACTTTTTTTTCTCTACCTGTCTCTTTCAAAAATTACCTGTCAGGGACAGGTAGACAGGTGTAAATTTCGACCCCTGTGTTTGGTACTTCCAGTTTTATTTTTGGCGATTGCAACAGTGGGATATCAAAGTAGCCGTTGCTCAGACGCCATGGCATAGCCACAACTGTTCCTATCAATAATGCCTTCGGTTGATAGTCACACAGGTCTCCGTGTGCTATAACCCGTACCATATGAAAGTTCATTTTGATGCTCCTTACCTGTTATTTTCGGGAAGCTAATTCTTTCTTTTCCATGCTTGTCGCTTTTATTAAAGTTTCCGGAGCTGGCGATTTAAATAGCTGTACACGAGCCGTTTTCACAGCGACTCCGACCTCCCCCATAGTTCGGGAGACGCCATGTTTTACATGTCAATCCAAGTGTGCATACGTAGATACAGAATATGTGGTCTACCGTAATATGGGGAAGGTTGGGGTCGCTGTGAAAACGGCTCGTGTACAGCCAATCACCAGCACTGCGAATATTAATAAAAGCGACAGACATGCAAGCATGGAGGAGAAGGAATTAACTTCCAGAAAATAACTGGTAAGCAGCATCAAAATGACTGTTTATACAGTACGGGTTATAGCACACTAAGATCAATGAACGGAGCGTGTGACTATCAACCAAAAGCATTATTGATACGAACAGTTGTGATTGGCGCTGCAAACCAGTCTCTGTCTGTCCCATTGGACGGCGAATATTTGAGACCGATGGCTCCCGAGAATTGTGACAGAATCTTAGTCCCACGTTGTTTAACATCTACATCAATGATTTAGAATTTGACAAAACACAGAGCAACCCCCCAACACAAAATAACGAAGAAATAACACATTTATTATATGCTGACGATCTTCTCATTCTTTCAGAATCAAAAGATGGTCTTCAATCCAGCCTTTCAACTCTCGAGAAATACTGCAAAACCTGGCACCTCACAATCAATTCCGAGAAAACACAAACCATGACTGTGCAGTCTAGCAGAATAAACAAGAGCCCAAGGGGCTTCAATATACGCCCGTATATCTGGAATTACATTGGTCCAAATTTCAAGGTTGTTTAATAGCCTTGATTCCAATTGGTAGCTAGAAATCCAGAGAAAGGTCTACAATTTTGTGCTTCTGAGAATGTAACATATATCACATCTTATATTGAATGATAAACTAAAATGAGCTTAACTCTTGGTAACTAGTTAACCTTAGAACAACATCCGAGAGCTCATATATCCCACACTGAAATCGACAATAGTCAAACACAAGAAAATAGTAGTTTTCCTGCAAATGGATTTCTCTCAGACGAGAAAAATTTTCATCAAGGAAGAAGACAGTGATGAAGTAAACCTTTGTTTTTGAGTCAATATTAAAACAGGTATGAAGGTCATAAAGGACCCCTCTCCCCGTTAAATTAGTAAATGTATGGTTTTTATTTCACAACAGTTTAACTAAATGTAGCTGTTTCAAACACGGCAGGCAACTCCACAGGACAAATGCCATATACATGTAGGGGAGAGAACTCTGAATATTCCAACCTAACACATATAGTCAGCTAAACTTGATTCAGTTTTGGGGGAATGTGACATTGACCTTTGACAAATTGATGTATGGCTCCCCTTTGCCATGCGAGTGAGGTATACTCAAAGGTTGGTACCAATCCATACCTTGAAACTAGAGATATCACATGCACAACAAATGTTAACGGATGAATGGACAGAACCCACATCGCATTACATGACCTCGTCTTCTACAGGCATATGAAAATTTGACTTCTAATGATTTCCTGATTTTGGAGTCACAGTGACTTTGACCTTTGACCTTGACCTAAATTTTGGTACACGACACATCGTCTTCCCTCAATGTATCAATGGACACAAAAAATCATGATTTTTATGAATTTCATGATTTTGGAGGTCACAGTGACCTTGACGTCCAGCCTTGACCTACATTTTGGTATGTAACACATCATGTCCCCCTAATGTATCTACTGACACAAAAAAAAGTCATTTTCAAAGATTTCTTGTTTCTGGAGTCACAGTGACCTTGACTATTGACCATGACCTAAATTTTGGTACATGAGAAACCGTCTCTCCGTAATTTCTCAATGGACACAAAAAATCATGATTTTTAACAATTTCACGATTTTGGGGTCACAGTGACCTTGATCTTTGACCTTGACCTACATTTTGGTATGTGACACATTCTGTTCCCCTAATGTATCTACTGACACAATTTTTTTTTATTTTTTATAATTCCCTGATTTTGGGGTCACAGTGAATTGGCATGTGACACTTAATTCCCCTATTGAATCCACTCACAAAAACTTAGTAATTTTTAATGATTTCCTGATTTTTAGGTCACGCTGACCTTTGACCTTGATTCTGGGGTCACAGTGATCTTGCCTATTGACCGGTCCTAAATTTTGGTACATGACAAAACGGCCACCCGTAATTTCTCAATGGACTAAAAAAAATCATGATTTTCAACAATTTCACGATTTGAGGTCACAGTGACCTTGACCTTTGACCTCGACCTACATTTTGATATGTGACACATCCTGTCCCCCTAATATATCTACTGACACAAAGAAATGTTATTTTTAATAATTTCCTGATTTTGGGGTCAGTGACCTTTGACCGTGACCTACATTTTGGTATGTGACACTCCATTTCCCCCTATTTGAATCCACTCACAAAAAATTTGAAATTTTTAATGATTTCCTGATTTTTCGGTCAAACTGACCTTTGACCTCTGACCTTGACCTACATTTAGTATGCAACACATCGTCTCCCCTTAGGGCATCCACTCACCAAAAATTAGAACTGTAGATAAAAAACTGTCAACGATCAATGATTTCATGATTTTAGGCAACAGTGACCTTTGACCTCTGACCTCGACCTCAATTTTGGTACGCGACACATCGTCTCCACCTAGCGTATCCACTCACAAAAATTGCAACTCTGGATAGAAAATGTTCACAGATATAGACCGGACACGAACACTTCAGTGATTTCTAGTTTTTTAGGCCAGTGACCTTTGACCTCTGACCTCGACCTTCATTTTGGTGCGCGACACATCGTCTCCCCATAGGGTATCCACTCACCAAAAATTGGAACTGTAGATAGGAAAGTGTCCCAGATATAGACCGGACACGAGAACCGGACAGACGGACAGACGGACGGAAACCGCCATCACATAATACGTCCGCCTTTTGGCGGGCGTATAAAAACCTAACACCTGTGACTTTCAAAATGAACAATGTTAACCTACAAACATGTAAACAATACCTGTATTTAGGAATAATCAGCGATGACACTGGTAGTTTTAAACCATCAATTCAAAATCTTAAACAAAGGGCACTAAAGGCACTCTACAAAATTCAGAAAACATTCACAAACTGTTCTTTTCCAATCCACCTTAAAGTTAAACTATTTCACTCATTGGTCAAGCCAGTACTACTCTATAACTGCGAAATCTGGGGTCTAGACTCCAAAGTTCTAAACAAAGACGACCCAACATTTTGGCTTAATACAGGAAAACTCTTCAGATCTCCCATAGAACAAGTCCTCTTGAAATTCTGTAAAACAACTCTAAAAATGCCACGCAGAACAACTAACCTAGCATGTGTGGCAGAAATTAGGAGAACACCCACTCACACTAGATATCTTGCTAACACATATAAAATATACGACCCATTTAACCTCTACAAAGAATCGACTTCTAAAAGCAGCCCACGAGCATTTCATCTCTTCCCCTAAATCCTCTGACAAAGATAACTGGGTAACAACACTTCAACAATACCTTTGTCTCGCCACCATACACTTACCACAACAGTCCACTAGCAAATACCAACTTGAAAAAGAAATTAATAACCTAAAACTACAATTACAACATCAGTACCAAACATTCTTCTTAAATCACCTCAAACAACAAGAAGGCAAGTTAGAAACACTACACAAGGTATACACAACGTACGAACTTCAACCCTATTTATCATATATAAATGACCCTATCTATGCTCGTATTATAACTGCATTACGGCTCAGCTCTCACAAATTACGAATTGAGACCGGACGTTTTACTAAACCAGTGACACCAAGACCTGACCGACTCTGTCTGCGCTGTGATACCAATCTTCCTGAAGACGAGACTCATTTTCTGTTCATCTGTCCCCCACTATCCAACTACAGAAAACCTCTTGAAACTCTGGTCTCTGATCACAACCAAATTTTTTCCCTGCCTACTCTTCTCAGCCCACCGAAAGAAATTGTGATTCAAATTAGCAAATATATTCACCAGATCATATGTACGAATTTCGGATATCGAGAGACACAACCCCAGTGGGACACCCCCTTTGATGGCTGTCTCACCTTGTAATGCATATGTATATATTACTTTTAACTATAGTTACATGTATTTGTGCCTGTAGATACCATGGTATCTGCTTGACCCTATACGTTTAGTCATACTTTGTATGTTTCAAAGTTGCACAAATAAACTTGATTGATTGACAGAACTGCAGAAGTTGCCATCTTGCAGGGGAATTTTTGTGATTTGCCCCCGTGAATGAATGACTCATTCCACACGCGGGTTACTATGGCTCCTATTCTTTACTACTCCCTTGAATAAAAAAAATATATTATTGAATATTGCAACACTTGGTCTGCCATACACGGACTCCGTACCACAACATAAATTTCCACCAGTGGTTGTTGTTGTTGTTGTTGCACACGTGGCGACGTAATTCCAAATCGAGAACACTGTCATACAAAAGTTCCAAGTGCCGTTTGGCATAATTTTCAATAGAAGTCGTAATAATACCAATCAAGGAACAGACGAATACGAACACTATTTAATCTTACCCCGCTTACGTTCAAAAACCGTCCAACAGTGACCGCACCAACCACTCACCTGTCAACAGTGTCACCCGACTGACTCGGCTGAGTGATTCGGCCAATCAGAGCACGTCAATCACCTGATGGAGGGAAAATCTGAGAGGCCACGCCCACTTGTGTTTCCTCCAAATTTCCGATCACGTGGATTTTTTTTTTTTTTAGTTTCAGCGAATTTATTCGCCAATTTGATTGATCTTTGTTCAAGAATATTTCCCTGATGCATCGAGTGAATCAATGTAATCGCCAAAATTGTCAAAAATGATGAAAAGATGTATGTTCCCAATTTATATGTCACCAGAAACGGCCAGTAATACTTCTAACCCTGGAAAAGTTAGCTAAATAATATAGCCCTCACGAGTATGAGGCACTCGTGAGGGCTATATTATTTAGCTATGGAAAAGTACGGTATAAAAAGTTCAGTTCTTTTGCTTTTCAAGACTAACTGGCGGCCATTGAATATATCTCATTGTGTTTTACCCATTTTCGAAAACTGCAATTAATGTTAGAGACATTGTTGATCTTATACAATGTGCAAGATCAGCAACCAATCGCAAACCTTTCTATGCCTGTATAATAGAGTGTATTGCAGAAATTTGAATCCAAGACAAAGGCCTCAGCGGACGATTGCAGCGGACAAAAGCCTCACAGACAAAAGTCCCGCGGACCAAAGCCTCAGGGTGGACTCCGGAGATTCTTTTATTCGGCATGGAATAGAATATGGGTCCGTTTTTCGGCCACCAGTTGTCGCAAAACCTTCAACCCAAATCACTTATCAACCACCTCGCTGGGGGTCTAATAACACCCCAGCCACCAGTCAGATTTTTGGACCGGATTCGGGGCCTTCGCGCACATCGCCGGAAGTGACATCATATATAGTAAAATAGATGTTTAACGAAAATTTTGATTACTTTTCAAGTCTGCATAATACCTCCGTTGACCTAGCGTTAAAAAGAATTATCTGGAGATAATTTTCCCTGTTTATCTGGACAGAGCATATGAAAAGTAGTTCGCTCATGTGCAACACTAAAGGAGTCGTTTGGTCGGATTCAAACTGAACCGTGCATTGGTTGGTTTCCCCTATACGTCATAGCAACGTAGTAAAGGTCAATTTCCGCTATTGGAGGCAGGGATGTTATTGGAGCCTGCGAAATGGAGCATGCGCTGTGGGGAGGTTGATCACTTATATGTATATATTTTCTGAAAGAGCATGATGAAACTATTATTTTAAGATATAACACTGCTATGTTATAGAAAAATTTAACTCGAACATTCTCCTCCATGCTTGCTTCATTTTTCCTAGAAAACCCCTTAAAAATGTCGAAAAATGGTCAAATTCGGCTCAATTTCCAGAAAAATCTGTAAGAGCGATTTCAATTAAACTTCTTACTCACGTTCCCTGGTCTGGTCTCAACTTAAAAAGGCAAACAAAAGTGGGTGTCAACCTGCCCGTTTTTTGTCAGATTTTCTTCCCGTAAATGAGTTCCGATTTTTAGGCACACCCAAGGGGCATAACTGAGGCAGGATAAACTTTACTCCATGATCCCGATCAACCTGTAACCATCTCGGTCATCTATACGCGGTAAGACTGACCCTGGGATCGTGTGTATCCATTTACAGCCTACTTTCGGCAAGTGCGAGAGGGAATTTCCAGAAATCAATACCACGTGACTTCGTCAGCCAATCAGCTAAAGTCTACCGACGTAACCCCAACGTGACTCGCCATTTTCGAATCATGTGATGCCCTACTTGTTGAAAATTACAGATCTACCACATCTCTTGGGTGATACGAAAGTTATTTATACCTATATATTTTGTAAGCCTAGCCTATATCTGTTTCCCAAGTGGTTTGAAAACCTGTAATTTATCAGATTTCTCGAGTCTGTTCTCTGCCGGATGAAGGCCGAACAGAATCCCGCAATATACCGGATATCGCTCCGCAATAATGGAGACTCACGATTCGCAAGCCATCTTATGGATGGCGAAGTGTACGCAAATGGATCCCGATCAGCGTGTAGACGAAGCCAGCACTCGATTTGTACGTACTCGTTTGCAGCGTTGATAATGCTGAATAGGATGGCATTATAGATATAAGCTATTAAGAAGACAAGAAGAATTATGATGTAGCAGAACAAGGGCAGTCTATCGTATTATGAAATTAGAGAGGGGCCATTACTACGAAACTGTGGAGGGACACATCAGGGACAAAAACCCAACCGTACAAAAGCCTCATGTCATGTTAATAATCAACAAAAAAGGAATTTGCAATCAAATAATAGTTTTATTATATATATTGTAAATTGAACACTAAACTCAAGGTGATTCACAAGTAGTAGGGTCTACCCTTTTAGACTCTTATTTTCCAGGGAAATAACTCTGTTTTGTGGAGGTCACGTGGAAGGGGCGCCACCAGCTCAAGAGACTAAAAACTACCTCCAACACAGAAGAGTTCCAATCTAGGGGGAGGTAACTCTGGGTCACCATAGTTTCGGCAAAGGGCCCCTGGGCATGTATTCTTCCGTGGTGATGCGGTCTGGCGGTGATGCGGTCGCGGGAAAAAGCTTCCGCGGAGAAAAAGTAGTCCCCAGACTTCAAATACGCTGCATGGTCCGATTGGGTCGTATGAGGTATCCATGTGAAGCATTCGTGAAGGGGCATCTGATGGGCTAGGTGTGGGGTTGAAATATCGTCATTCTGCGCACGCGCGGTGGACCAAGGGTATGGAAATAGACGTTTTGGGGTCTAGGTGGGCCACTAGTGGGTCGATGGAGTTGAGTGAAGTATCCATGTGAAGCATTCGTGAAGGCGCATCTGATGGACTGGGTGTGGGGTTGAAATATCGTCATTCTGCGCATGCGCGGTAGACCAAGGGTATGGAAATGGCCGTGTTGGGATCTAGGGGAGCCCCTAGTGGGTCGATGGAGTCGAGTGAGGTATCCATGTGAAGCATTCGTGAAGGCGCATCTGATGGACTGGGTGTGGGGTTGAAATATCGTCATTCTGCGCATGCGCGGTAGACCAAGGGTATGGAAATGGCCGTGTTGGGATCTAGGGGAGCCCCTAGTGGGTCGATGGAGTCGAGTGAGGTATCCATGTGAAGTATTCGTGAAGGCGCATCTGATGGACTGGGTGTGGGGTTGAAATATGGTCATTCTGCGCATGCGCAATAGACGTTTTGGGATCTAGGGCAGCCACTAATGGACGGATGGGGTCGAGTGAGGTATCCATGTGAAGCCTAGGTGAGGGGGCATCCGATTGGACTAGTGTCTCGGCCGTTGTCCACAGTCTGCGCATGCGCAGACAGGGAATTCTGGGAAAAGGGTGTGGAAATAGACGTGTTAGGGTTTAGGTGAGCCCCTAATGATCCTATGGTGTCGTATGAGGTCTTATTTTGAAGCTGTCGTGAGGGAGCATCCCCCTGGGCTAGTCTGTTGTTCGTTGTCAATAGTTTGGGCATGCGCAGTCTGGCCGTAGTATAGAAATAGACGTGTTGGGGTTTAGGTGGGCCACTAGTGGGCCGATGGGATCGAGTGAAGTATCCATGTAAAGCAGTCGTGAGGGAGTATCCCACGGGCTGGGTGTGACGTGGAACTGACGTCATTCTGCGCATGCGCAGTAGAGAAAGTGTATGGAAATAGACATTTTGGCGCCGACAGGGGTCACTATGGGTCCGATGGAGTCGTATGAGGTATTATGTTGAAGCTCTTGTGAAGCAGCATCCGACTGGACTCAGGGTTCGTCATTTTCGGGTTTCACTAAAACCACCTTCGAACACAGAAGAGTTCCAATGTTTCCCGTACACGTAGGGTCCGGATGTTCAACATCCGGGGTTTTTCCCGGCCCGGCCCGCGCGCGGGGGTGATCTGATGCCGCAGCGCGCGTGGGTTATCCGGAAGTGCGCGGATGAATCCGCAGCGCGCGCGCGCATGAAGACCCTCATACATACCCCAATGCAGGCGCAGACGTGATGTGCCCGGATGATAGACACGAGCGTCGCCGAGAAAAACACATACAACTCGTCACATACAGTCGCCTCCCTCAAGACCCTCATACATACCCGAAAAGATACGGACGTTACCGAAAAGACACGGACTTTACCGAAAAGACACGGACTTTACCGAAAAGACACGGACTTTACCGAAAAGACACGGACGTACCCGAAAAGACACGAAGGTGAACAACATTGTGGAAAACCCCCACAGACAGGTCAGTACATGTCCTATCATGTTCACAGGTTACGCCCGATTTACGCATAATAAAAGGATTGATCTGTGTTGTTGTTGCTCTCTTTTTTTGAACTAACCCATCAGAATAGTACGTATCACGGACTACACCCGTAGAGCTACGTCTAGGCGCGCATGTGTGACATGGTCTATAAAACACGTCTCTCTGGATCCCACACCTTCATTCCTACGGTTGCAGAGCCATGACGGACACCCGTCACTATGCGACTCGCATTTTACAGCATGCGACCGTGGTTAATTCGCTCACGGGTTACCGAGCAGTGGTTCGGTCCATGTTTTCAGATGGCGACGACAACGAGGGGCGACGCCAGATCCTGAACGAGTTCACAGAAGCGGTCCTCAACAGAGTGCACTCGATGGAGAGGTGTGCCATCACTCACCACTACTGCACTATGACAGCCATACTTGATGCTCGGGCTATGGACCACGAGCGCTCACGCCGGAATCAGCGACGGTTGGTTGGCCTAGTCATGGTCTGTGCCCTATTGACCCTGGCGCTGTGGCATTGCCAGTGGGACCTCACCATAAATACGAGGGTCAGACAGAGTGTGTGTCATTCACCGATCGTCATTGGGTCAACCATGTCACCAGTTCTACGAGCCATCCTTCCCCTTACACCCCGGGTGGGGTTACACGTCTATGAAGATAAAGTCACCCTCGTGGAAGACCGTGGAGATGTTTGCTGGTCGCGCGCTGAGACCGTATCGAATACGGTTACGCTACACCGTGACGGCTGGACCAAATTTAAACGGGTGTTGAGAGGCGAGCTCGACGGACACCTCATCCACATAGACAATGCCATCTACGTACACCATGGGCCCTTCTTCCCACGCCTGGGCCGCTACCAAGACCCTACGCGAGGCTTCACCCTAGACCCCGATCTGTGGACAGCCTTCAAGAAAGTGGTGCCTATCGTGGACCAGCTGTTTACACCGGACGAGCGGTCATCAGTCGAGTTAGAGTGGGCTCGTGCCCTGAGAGAAGCGGCGGCAGAACCCAATGAACAAATGTCTAGCCATGAACCAGACGACGATGCCATTGATTACCCGGCTAGACTCAGTCAGCCCAGTGACATGACCACCCGATCCTTTGATCTCACGGGGTTCTCTCTATAAATACGAGAGACAGTCAAATCTGGCGTATCTCAGCTTGACCCCCGAGGTTTTCCTGCACGTGTATGCGGATAAGGTCGATATCATGGAGGAGGTGGGAGACATCTGTGATGCGGACCCTACACAACCGTGCCCGGCTCACATTCGTCTGTCCCGAGAGGGCTGGACCAAATTCAAACGGGTGTTGTCTGGTGAACTGGACGGCGACCTCATCCACTTGTGTCACGATGTGTACATCCGACGCGGCCCTTTCTTTGCTCAATTGGCTCGGCTAGATGGGGGTACAGTGCATTTTACCCTTCACCCTGATCTATGGTCTGCATTGGAAGATGCCGTGGTAGATGTGGATCAAGTGCTTATCAAGCGGTCATCAGACGAGTTGGACTGGTCATTTACCATGGACACTGTGGAAGCCAACGAAGAAAATCAGAAAGAAACTCCGGCCCAAGATATACCCGTTATAAATAAACGATAGAGCCAGGCATCCATCATCATTTGTCACCATGAAGCGCTGGGAGAAGGTGTTGGATAACTTATACTACAGTCCCGACAGTCCGGCGGCCTATAGTGCATTGTCGGCTCTCTATCGAGCGGCCAAACCCCAGGGGATACAACGTGCCCAAGTCCGAGATTGGTTAAGAAAACAAGACACCTATACCTTACATCGATCTGTCCGTCGCCATTTTCTACGGAATCGGGTCATCGTGGGAGGAATAGATGCCCAGTGGCAAGCGGATTTGGTCGATATGAGCGCCTTTGCCAAACACAACGATGGGAATCGGTATATCTTGACGTGCATCGATATCCTGTCCAAGTATGCGCGGGTGGTACCCATCCGGACGAAAACGGGGGCGAATATCATAGCGGCTTTCAAGGACATCTTCAAGACCGGGCGCAAACCTTTGTATTTGCAAACGGATGAAGGCACGGAATTCCTCAACCGACCGTTCCAACAGTTTCTGAAAGCCCAGAAGGTGTTTTTCTTCCATACGTACAACGAGACCAAGGTTTCCGTGGTGGAAAGGTTCAACAGGACATTCAAAGGTCGCATGTATAAATATTTCACCTATAAGAATACAAGGCGGTACATCGTTGCTCTTCCGAAACTTGTGAGTGGTTACAATCGAGCCTATCACCGGAGTATAGAGAGAGCCCCCATTACCGTGACCCAACGCAATGAAGCCCAAGTCCGGCGTGTCTTGTACCCCAGGCCATCGCAGCGAACGCCGAAGGCGGTGTACAAGGTCGGGGACCCTGTACGGATCAGTAAAGTCAAGGTCAATTTGAGAAAAGTTACTTGCCCAACTGGAGCGATGAGCACTTCCTGATTAAACGGCGCCTACCCCGACAGCAGCGAGTCTATGAACTGGAAGATCTTCAAGGGGAACCGTTGCTAGGGACGTTTTACGAGACGGAATTACAGCCTGTCGTAAAAACACAGCAAGACTACTACACGGTGGAGCAGATTTTGAAAACGGAACGTCGACGTGGCAAACTGTTTCATTTCGTCAAATGGCAAGGCTGGCCCAGTTCCTTCAATTCCTGGGTCGCTGCCAACCAGGTGAAACGACTTTAAAGCCAGACACCACTGCCGTCATCCTTCATTCCACGTCCGACCACAGTGCTATGGACAAACAGCAGCTGCCACTGAACACAGCGTCACCCAAAACGCGCAAAGCGCAAGTGGGCTTTGTGGTGATACTGCTAACCCTGTTGAGTGTGTTGTACGGAGATGTGTTTTACGACGTAGCCTATGTCAGCACGCTACTTAACCAACTGAGAACACCAGCCATCAGTGAAACCGGTCTACAGATAGCACCAGTCAACCCCGTATCGAGCCCAGTCACCACCACACCACGTGTACAAGCCACGTCGAGCTCCACACCTCTACACCAAGTACACCAAGTACGTCTGAAGACCCACCGGATTTCATCCCTCACAGTGAACAGACAACGACGACCGACGTTGTACCCACCACCATCATCACTCGCAGTGAACAGACAACGACGACCGACGTTGTACCCACCACCACCACTCCAGTTCACTCGTACGAAATTTACAAGAGCGGGTTACCACGACAGCGGATACACCTCGAACCATGGACCCTCGGTGGCAGCATCCCTTCACTTGCGTCATCGCAGGACCGACGGGCTCCGGCAAAACGCACTTCGTCCGGAAGCTCCTTCAACACGCCGACAGCATGATCACCCCACCCATTGCCCCAGTCGTGTGGTGTTACGGGGAATGGCAGGCAGCGTATGCAGCAATGCCCCACATCACGTTCGTGGAAGTCCTACCCAACCTGGCCGATTTGGAACCCGACACCTTGGTGGTTCTGGATGATCTGATGGTGGAGACGGACAGTCGGGTCACCCAACTCTTTACCAAAGGCAGCCACCATCGACGGCTCAGCATCATCTACATTGTGCAGAATCTGTTCAGTAAAAACAAAGAACATCGGAACATCAGCTTAAATGCCCACTACCTGGTGGTCTTCAAAAACCCGAGAGATACCACTCAACTGCTGCACCTGGCGAGACAGATGTATCCCGGCCGCACACCGTTTGCGTTGGAAGCCTTCAAAGATGCGACAACCCCTCAGCACGGGTATATGCTCTTCGACCTCAAGCAAGCCACCCCCGACCACCTTCGACTACGGACCGGCATCTTTCCCGGAGAGGCCCACCACGTGTACATGCAAAAATAATGTAAACACACCCACAGTGGCTCCCCCAGCTGGGGTGTATGTGTTTGATGATGGGGATAATAAAAAGAATGAATACCACAGCATGGTTGACTTTGTCTCTGTTCTCTGAGGTGGATAAAAAGGGCAGAGTTGTGGGTTCTGGCATTAGTTGTACATGATGTCTGCGCGAGTACGGAAGC
This sequence comes from Hanleya hanleyi, assembly GCA_036873755.1. NCBI lineage: Eukaryota > Metazoa > Mollusca > Polyplacophora > Lepidopleurida > Hanleyidae > Hanleya > Hanleya hanleyi. Next base: position 6,511 of record JAVTVY010047370.1, on the reverse strand, counting down.
ACGCCCCGACGCTCCGTGTATTGAAGACGGCCCCACCCGAGTTGGTCCGAACCATTGTACGCGGTGCGGACCCTGACCTTGTACGCTGTCTGTGCGAGATCGGGTACAACCTGTTGAAAGCCAACGTACCACTGACTCCGGCTCAGAAGACCAAGTTGGCCAAGCATAAGACAGGTCTCCGAACCTTAGTCCAGAAGCGAGTTTCTCAAACACAAAAGAAAAAGGTGTTACAGAAAGGCGGCTTTCTCGGGGCCATCTTAGTACCGTTTGCCGCTTCCGTGTTGGGTCCAGTATTGGGTGGACTCTTCGGCCGACAATGAACCACACGAAAAAAATGGTCCTCGTCGAACCTCGGCTCCTTCAAAACCTCCAATCACCGTACCCCGTACCTTCTACGGTGAAGGCGATAAACACCCTCGATGGAGAGATGCAACAGATCTTACAACGACCGGGGTTAAGCGACAGTGAGAAAGTACAACAGTACAATGAGACGCTTCAGCGGTACATGACGTTCATGGACCAATACAAAACCCTCTCTACCCCAGCACCACCACCACCACGCGACACACCACCGACCTCAGCACCGCTCCAACAGCCCTCATTACCAGGGGTACCACCCACAGCCCCACAGTGGGTCGAAGACGAAGTCCTGAAGAGTGTACCTGCATCGTTCAAGAAACAAGCTGGCCTGGTATTACAACGAATGAAACAGAATCCTAACATGACTTGGAATGATAAAGGTGAACTACTGGTACAGAATCAGGTGGTCCCGGGGACCCACATGGCGGATTTAGTGAATGACCTGATGCGTCAACGCAGGTCGCACACGAATCCTCGAGGATGGGAGGTCTTCGCTCAAGGCTTGAAAGACATGCATGTACCACAGGAATTGGTGGGGAACCCCCAGCGCTGGGCCTTTATGCAATCGCCCAGTCGTGCACGACGACTCTCACCACACCACGAGTGGGAACCGGAGTCACCCCCCAAAACACCACCACGGCGGGCACCTACTTTTTCACCCCTTTTACCACGCCACCCCCTGCAACCACCAAGATCTAAGTCACCGCGACCATCACGACGATTAGCGCCCAAGGGCTGGGAGAAGTATTAAAACCAACAACAGCAGCAGGAAAGCTCAGTCGTCATGTTTTACCTCACCCTACCCAGTAACAGCTCGGCTGATGTGTTTCCTGACAACACCTTGACCAAGTACGTGACCCAGTTACCGCAACCGTTGCATTTACCTGGACGCTGGGAATGTGGACTCGTGGATATCCAATACCCTTACTCGTGGTACAACGTGCGAGCCAATGAAGTATGGTACGAGGTGACCTACGAAGGACAAGAAACTCGACTCAAACTACCCGAAGGTCAATACGATACCCCCAAGGAGTTCATGGGTGGACTGAGAAGTCTGATGCATTATAAGTCTCTACGAGACGTCACGAATACTTCAAAACCCATAAAATCTTTCCCCTTCAAAAATCATGTGGACTTCGATTACAAGCACACAACGACAAGGCCAATCTCACGCTCAGCCCCAACGTGAGTGTTGAACTCAGTCCTACCCTACAGCAAATGCTGGGTCTCAATCTACCGGGGTACGCTGGCCCCACCGGCGAGAGAGCCCACATCCCGATGGACATGCGTGGTGGTATGTATGGTCTGTACGTCTACTCGGACGTGGTCGATGCACACATTGTCGGCGACAGCAACGTACCTCTACTGCGCGTCTGCCCGGTGAAAGGCGAGTATGGAGCTCAAGTCACCCACAGTTTCAGGTACATCGTGTATCTACCGGTCAGTCAGACCGATATTAGCTCCATCGTCATCGATATAAGAGACGACACCGGTCAACCGATTGCATTCGAGCGTGGGAAAGTGGTGCTGACACTTCATTTCCGTCAAGTCCGAGCGGTTCACTTTGCATAATGAAGGTGCCTTATCAATGCCATACAGCCGTTACGTCGATCATTACACCAAACAGGCCGGGGGTAGTTTTCCTGTCTTTGCAGGTACACGCATGCAACGAGGACATGGGCTGGGGAACACACTCGGGAGCATCGTCAAAACGTTCCTGCCCTTGGTGACGCGTGGGGTCAAAGCGATCGGCAAACAAGCGGTACGCAGTGGACTGCAAGTCGCGGGTGATGTCTTGGGCGGTGCGGCGCCCAAAGAAGCACTGAAACGTCGAGCCAAAGAAGCAGGAGGCGTCTTGGTGACCAAAGCACAACGCACCGTAGGGAATAAGAGACCTGCACCACCGAGACCACGCACCAGTCGACGACCGACCCAGGGACGACGCACATCGAAGACCCGGGATATCTTTTCTTAAAGATGGCTTTCATCCATGCCGAGTCGTGTCCTTCTACCAACAGTGAATTTGATTTATGGACCGTCCCACCTACTCAGACCAGTGCCGAAGAGGGTCAATGGGTGGAACATCTGCCCCTTTCCAGCATTACAGCCACAGGCCCCATTGAATTCACCATCACCAACGCAGATACGACCTACCTGGATTTAGCCCATACGTACCTATATGTGAAAGCTAAAATCACCAATAAAGATGGGTCTGTCCTCAAAGCAGATGCACCCGTGGGTCCAGTGAATCTCTGGCTTCATTCGCTATTCCAGCAAGTGGATATAGCCCTCAGTGATAAACTGGTCAGCGCCTCGACGAACACGTACCCGTACCGAGCCTACATCGAAACACTGTTATCCTACGGGCGTGACGCTAAAAAGTCGTATTTGACAGCCCCGTTGTTCTACCGAGATACCCCAGGCAAGATGGAAGCGAGTCCTGATAATGACGGCTATACGGAGAGAGTGGATGCCACAGCAGAGAGTCACTCGGTCGATATGATGGGACGTCTGCATGCGGACTTATTCATACAGGACCGATACCTCTTGAATGGAGTACCTGTCAAAATACGACTAGTGCGCGCAACGCCTGCGTTTGCCTTGATGGCCCGGAGTGAGGACCTCGAGTATAACATTGTCATCCAAGACGCAGTCCTGTATGTCCGAAAAGTGAAACCGAGCCCAGGTGTACAGTTGGGGCACATCAGAGCCTTGGAGGAAAAACCAGCCCAGTACCCGATTCGACGAGTACAGACCAAGGTCTTTTCCGTTCCTAAAGGCAATATGATTGTCAATCAAGAAAACCTGTTCCTGGGGGATTTGCCCAAGCGTTTAACCCTAGCCTGTGTGGAGAACGTGAGTTATAATGGGACTCTCTCGAGGAATCCGTTCAACCTAAAAGCGTTCAACATCAATTTCGTGGCCCTGCATGTGGATGGCCAACAGGTACCGGCACGCCCCTTACAACCTAATTTCGGAACGGACAATTACATCCGGAGCTATCTGAACCTCTTCATAGCAACTGGCCAAATCAACCAAGACGAGGGAAATATCATCAGTCGAGACGATTTCGGCAGAGGGTACACCTTGTTCTGTTTCGATCTGACTCCCACCTTAGACAACGATCATCAACTGAGTCTCGTCAAGAAAGGCAACTTACGCTTGGAACTGCATTTCGGGATACCTTTACCGAAAACCGTCAATGTGATTTGCTACCCTGAGTTTGACAACATCATTCAAATCGATAAAAGCCGTAACGTCCTGTGTGACTTTGCCACCTAACATGGATACAGACCAGATACGCACCGTGCTGGAGAATGATCCAGGGACACGCATGATCTTTCAAGGAGTGTTCGCCCGAGACGTGTTCCCATTAGACCGTGTGTATCCTGCTGCTTACGTCCTGAATACAGACCCGATGGATCGACCCAGTCAACACTGGGTGGCCGTGTACTTGACAGAAGAGCAGGGCGAATACTTTGATCCGTACGGCCTACCACCCTTCCATTCCGATTTAACAGACTTCATGAATCAAGGCACAGAGACATAGTGTTGGAATACTAAAACGTTGCAAAGCCTGGACAGTATGGTGTGCGGACAATATTGCTTGTTTTACCTGTACCATCGATGTCGGGGACATTCCATGCAGACGATCGTCCACATGTTTGACGACTACCCCAAGCCCGAGGACCGCGATGTACTCGTATATGACTGGGCCGCCCATCATTTCAATGTACAAGTCCCGTTCTGGGCTTGAATTCTTTCAATGTACAAGTCCCTCTGTTCTGGGCTTCAGCTCTTTCAATGTACAAGCCCCCTGTTCTGGGCTTCAGTTTTCACGTGGTTGTTCTCACGTTGTTGTTGTTACTGAATAAAAAACAAAATGAGATCTCACCAAAAAACCCTGTCTTGTGTGTTTTCTATATGAGCATAATGCATGAAACTGGCTTTGAACACCGTATTAGCCAATCAGTGGCCTAGAATGGAGTCAAAGGTAACCCATCCATGTCCAGAAAACATTACCCGGGTGTACAAGAACCCGGATGTAGGCGCGGACGTAGGCGAAAGCATCTCAGTACCCGGATGTAGGCGCAGACGTGAGCAAAATTCTAGTACCCATCCATTGGTTCTTTTATCGATCGCTCATTGGCTCTTTTTCTCGACCGCTGATTGGTCCAAATGGAACTGCCCATCCTTCCCAGGTTAATTTACAATCCCCTTTTGGGGTTCAAGCTCTGTATATCGATGCCGCAACATTGTCGCCGAACCTTGCCGAAATGGAGACCTTGGACCTTTTGACCTGGATGTGACCTTTGACCTTTTGACCCGACATTCATCCGCGCACTGCCGGTGATGACGCGCGCGCGCTGCGGCCGGAGAACCCGCGCGCGCTGGGGGGCCGGGCCGGGTCGGGCCGGGAAAAACCCCGGATGTTGAACATCGGGATCCTACGTGTACGGGAAACATTGGAACTCTTCTGTGTTCGAAGGTGGTTTTAGTGAAACCCGAAAGTGACGTCTGTTCGCAGAACCCACACCACCACCCAACCCCAACCATGGACCCCTAGTGGTGGGTTAAAACACTCCCTCACGCATCCCCCAACATGCCTGCTTTCTATACTACGACCAGACTGCGCATGCGCAGACCATTGAACAGGGACGAACCCTGAGTCCAGTCGGATGCTGCTTCACAAGAGCTTCAACATAAGACCTCATACGACTCCATCGGACCCATAGTGACCCCTGTCGGCGCCAAAATGTCTATTTCCATACACTTTCTCTACTGCGCATGCGCAGAATGAAGTCAGTTCCACGTCACACCCAGCCCGTGGGATACTCCCTCACGACTGCTTTACATGGATACCTCACTCGATCCCATCGGCCCACTAGTGGCCCACCTAAACCCCAACACGTCTATTTCTATACTACGGCCAGACTGCGCATGCCCAGACTATTGACAACGAACAACAGACTAGCCCAGGCGGATGCTCCCTCACGACAGCTTCAAAATAAGACCTCATACGACACCATAGGATCATTAGGGGCTCACCTAAACCCTAACACGTCTATTTCCACACCCTTTTCCCAGAATTCCCTGTCTGCGCATGCGCAGACTGTGGACAACGGCCGAGACACTAGTCCAATCGGATGCCCCCTCACATAGGCTTCACATGGATACCTCACTCTACCCCATCGGTCCATTAGGGGCTGCCCTAGATCACAAAACGGCTATTTCCATACCCTTGGTCTATTGCGCATGCGCAGAATGACGATATTTCAACCCCACATCCAGTCCATCAGATGCGCCTTCACGAATGCTTCACATGGATACCTCACTCGACTCCATCGACCCACTAGGGGCTCCCCTAGATCCCAACACGGCCATTTCCATACCCTTGGTCTACCGCGCATGCGCAGAATGACGATATTGCAACCCCACACCCAGTCCATCAGATGCGCCTTCACGAATGCTTCACATGGATACTTCACTCAACTCCATCGACCCACTAGTGGCCTACCTAGACCCCAAAACGTCTATTTCCATACCCTTGGTCCACCGCGCATGCGCAGAATGACGATATTTCAACCCCACACCTAGCCCATCAGATGCCCCTTCACGAATGCTTCACATGGATATCTCATACGACCCAATCGGACCATGCAGCGTATTTGAAGTCTGGGGACTACTTTTTCTCCGCGGAAGCTTTTTCCCGCGACCGCATCACCGCCAGACCGCATCATCGCGGAAGAATACATGCCCAGGGGCCCTTTGCCGAAACTATGGTGACCCAGAGTTACCTCCCCCTAGACTGGAACTCTTCTGTGTTGGAGGTAGTTTTTGGTCTCTTGAGCTGGTGGCCTCCACAAAACAGAGTTATTTCCCTGGAAAATAAGAGTCTAAAAGGGTAGACCCTACTACTTTCACACTTCTAATTAATGTGTAAGCGATACTTTAGGAAGCATATTCGTTCAAAGAATCGATAAATAAACATTGTACTTGTATTCTTTTGTCCATATAAGAACTAATCTTAGTGGCTACAAATCAGTTTTGGACTTTCTTTTTTTTTTGAGTTGAAAAGAAACAATTCCTTTAATTATCAAATTTTCACAAAATGAAAAATTTATTATTAATTTTCACATTTGTAAGCAAA